>JAZGTJ010001602.1:0-53108 GCA_036877575.1 Botia almorhae | reverse complement strand
TTCATTGTAAATCTAGGCAATTAAACCCAGGCAAGCTGTCAGCATGCATCGGAATATGTGGTCTGCTATTTGAAAGAAAGCCTATGTAAAATAATACATGCATAAATGGGGAAAAAACATATTTTGATAGTGTTATTGGTATCCGACAACACATCCAGAATAGATATCATATGAGCAGGTGTGCCCAGCGGTATGACAAGGATTTGCTGGGCTAACAAGCAAATGGAAATAAACCAACTTTTCTTGGAATAAAATCATTGCTGTGGGCTAGGTTTGCTTTCCAAAAATGCAAATTAAAAAATGCAACGTTTCATAACAATAGACATGCCACCCGTCCTAACCAGCAAGCCCAGCTCTTTTAGTTCTGTAAAATGGAACATTTGTATGTAATTTGAATGTTAATGAATCGTTTCAATTCCATGTGATGTTGGTTATGGATGTAAGATTTCAGAATTTGTCCTGTAGCCTACAACAACAGTAGGCCTAAACAAGTCTTATTTTTAAGGGATGCTGTTTCAATGCAACAAAGCTGCATCGCTTCTCTGTGCCGTGTGTTGTTGCAATTTCTTGTGAGACTAATTACATGGGATCATTCCACTCTGAACAGATATTAGAACCCTCTCCCATGAGTGGCAAAAGGCAGATTACAATCTTTATATATTTTATGGCATGTTAGTAGAAAAGCTAAATGGTAAGAGGTATTCACACCTGCTTTGGAATTGTGAGAAGTTGTGTTTTTATGCAATAAAATGGTATGAAGTATATGAAGTAGGTTTGATATATCTACCTAAACAAACTTTCTACCAAAAGCCAAAGCAAGTGTGACTTCTAGGAAAAAATTCAACCCTGACTAGTCACAACACAAAATATAAACATCAGGTTTTTGGTTCCTCATGTCTTTTTCTCTTGTAAAGATAAGAATATTTCGACTTTTATCTGCTTTGGTTTGATCACAATAAGAGGAACAAGAGGAAGTCCCACACCCTTCCGTATAGCCTCATGCGAATGCTCCAGACAGTTGTAAGGAATAGCTAGGCAGGCTAAGGAGCACAGGGGGGCCAGCAATATGAAACCTTACCTAGGAATCTAAAGAAATGAAATTGATATATGTAACATTAAACATTATTTGCATAATTTAAATATGTAATTTGTCAATGTTTAAGCATTGCATTGGACAAATAAGTCTACAGGAGGATGAAATTGCTAAAAACAACAAATCATCAATTAAACCAACTCCCCAAGATACCAGTCACCATTTCAGAAAACTTATCTTACCTTAACACATTGGATCCATTAATTCTTAATTAATGTACAGATCCTCTCTTTAACTGAAATGAGTGTAACATTTTGTTCCCAACATTTTGTTGAACCCTGTATCTCAGAATATGTTGTACCACTGCTTGGTGTACTATAGACTCACTGACTTCCATTTACCTAGTATTTAAATACAGATACAACAAAGACAAAAGATGCAGTGATGACACAAAATGTTGCTCTATATTTCACAATATCTCTCTCAGAGTTACACAACGCTGACTCATTTAAAACCTCAGCCATTCATAATAAGATGTCCATGGTCTACGTCACGCTGGTCATGAGCATCAGATGACGTTTAAAATCCATCAATTTCTCAATTTTTTTTCCCTGCATCTGACACCCATTCTTCCCTTTTGTGTCATATCCGGAATCTCCTCTAATCCCATATTTACTAAATCACAGCCACTGGCTAATAGCCTTTTCTGGCTAATTTGTGGTCAGTCACCGGTCGGCTATTGATGCTCCCCCATGATGCAGAGCAACAGAGACTGAATGATGCTCATTATGACCAGCTCTAAATATCCTATGTGAAGGATGGTGCTAGATCCATCTAAGGTCTAAACAGTACACTGCAGATCAGATCAGGGACAATACAGTTGGCTCTATTTTTTATATAATGCTTATATAATTCTTATAGCACACAGAACGCTGTAAATTCTTGAAGTTGCATGAAGCATCGCACAAATGAAGCACGGGGTGCGTCCTGATTCGCATATTTGTGCACCACACCATTTTGTAGTATAAACACGGTGAGTGGTGCGTTCACACTGAAAATTGTAACAAGATAAATTGCCTCCATTGTAAGCAGCCTGCTTTAAACGACTTATAAAAGAGAGGCAGGAAAATGAGAGTGAGGAATAGTTATCGCTCTGAATAAGACCCTTAGGCCCTGTCAGTTCACGTGGCTCCAGTGTTCTAACTAGATAAGAGACTGACCCTGTTACTGATTTCTCTCAGGTCAGGGATCATCAATGTGACACATTCACTCAGCTCACTCCAACTGGCACTTCAGTCACAGAACGTACCTTTACGCACCACCTCTGAGCAATGCAGTGTGAATGCAGTGCGATTCGCGAATACAAATCTATGCACACACTAAGAGAGGCGAAAACTTACCAGGGCAAATCGGGACCAAATTATCCAATACATTTACCAGCACTGGTTTAGAAAAAGGATAACTGGGTTAGAAACTAACCACAATTGAACAGGAACTTACATTATTGACCCCTTACTTATGATGTCTCCTGGTTCTGGCAGATCATCATACTAATGATAAAGACACTGACTAATTTACTAAAATATACAAAATAATAATTTATAATAATTACATAAAATAATACATTTTGGGTCTATCTCAGTAAATCAATGAAGGCAAATGAAGAAACACTATTTGCATGTGTTGAGATGCTCTATGAGAGTCTAAATGAGATGATCCTTTCCCATCAGCTTGACGGTTTTTTATACTGTTATCAACACCAGCCACCCGAGAGCTAACACAGAAAGAGCTTGTGTGATTTGACAGGCCGCCCAATCTCCATATGAGGATCAGGCCTCATGCTATAGCAATGAGGAGGGCGAGAAGATAACAAGACAGAAGCTAATTACAGCGCCCAAGCTTTTACATCACCGCATTCACTTGCCTTGACACGATCAGATTAATGGCATATATATGACATTTGGCAGAACTGTGTTTTTCAGACAGTTCTTATGAACAAAAGAGTTCTTATGAATAACGCTGAGAGATAAATCCTGACAGGTTACCAAACACACTGGTAAACCAAATTAGTAATAGACAATAATAGAAGATCCAGAACAGCAATCATGTTGCCAATGAGATTACATCTGAAATTCAACTCAACTGCAAATAGCTACCAGGCTAACTAAATGAACAAACTCAGGAATCAGCAATGGTTCAGTATCAACACTTACAGGTTGCGTAGGGAGGGATTTTGGACAAGTTTAATTTCCTAACCTAAATAAGGCTTCTGATAATATGGCAGAGAACACTTTAATTCTTGGACGGCAAAACAAACAACAACAGATTATTATGGTTATTCCTTTCTTTTTTTGAATGTCATATATATCGTATATACATATGTCATACGCGTTAAATTAGTTACTGTTAAGTTAGTGCTTATCTTATACAATTTTAATGCTAGCATCTGACTAGCCGTGACTGCAAAGATGCTAACTATAAACACGATTCATACTTTTTGCAGCTTTAAGACTTAAAACAGCCAGCAGACTAATGTGGCATTATTTCAGATAAATTCAGACGGTCAAGCTGTTACTACGACAGGTTGCATGCTAAGACCAAATATAAATTTAACTCCTAGCTTCAGTCACATTCTCTAGCTCTCAGCCCTAACTGGGTTAAGTACAGTAGCGATGACTCAGCAACATGTAACTTTAACTTTGTTAAAGATAGCCTGTGGGATTACTGACACACAGCAGAAGAGAGTGATGCAGACCAACTGGTTGTGTTAAAAAAGTTACTGCAGCTTTAAGGTTTGAATGTTTTCTGTGCTTGTGGGATCACTTAACATGTTTTGTTAGTCTTGAATTGATCAAGCTGCTTACAGCTGAAAACCGGCTCCCAAGGTCAGTAGATATGCCACGCTCCCCTCGGTTCTTTCTCTATCAGTCTTTTCTAGTACATACCAACACTATAAACTATGACCTGATGTGAAGGGGTAGATGAAGGCAAACAGTTTATCATTCCAGTTAGAAAAGAACTATGAAGTGAATTGACATTTTTGAATCCTCCTAAAGAGCTACAAGATAAAAATGAACTTGGCTTGTGCCAGCGGGTCAAATAAACCAACAGAAGCTGCACCTGAATAATGGATGGGATTCTGCAGTCCTTGCTGCAGGGGCTACAGGTTGAAAGAGTGACATGGTGCGCCGGGCTAGTCAGTCAAATGGGATGAGTGATGGCCCTCTTAGGATTCAGGATTACATAGTGATTCATAGAAGATCACTATGAAAAGACTTCTGCTAAGTCTGGGGCGGGTACCTCTTGTCTTTACATGCTAGCATGCTAAGGATACTAAAACATTGATGTGGTCTATTAAATAAATGGCGGAAATCCTCTCATTTTAAGAATAAACCCTCAGCAAATCCAGACAATAATTGGTTTCTGTTTCTGAATATGGCCCTGCTCTTTCTTTCTGAGCAGTTGTTGAAGCATGCCGGGCTTTGAGTGAAGAGTGCACAGAAGGCAAAAGAAAGTGTTTGGAATCCTATTTAAAAAAAACCTGATGTAAGATTATTAAAAGATTAGCTTAACCTAGTTTCATCTGAACAGTGTCTTTGTTTGTACACGTGTCCTGCTAACAAACAGCTTTTGGATAGAATCAGGAAATAGGTGACCATGGTGTGATTTTACCTTAAATTACAATTGCAAAAACCCAGAAATCAAACTTAACTTCTACCTAGGATTTAACATAACTGCTTATTATATGGCTATATGCCATATATACAAACTCATACAGACACACACACTGTTTGTGTATGTATATAAACATATATACACTATAAAATTGCTGTAACATACATATGCAGAATTATCTGGTGTGCAAACAGTATATATCCCCAATAATAAAACTCTCACAATTTAATGTTGTTCCATCTACACAATAAGATCTTACCTCGTTGGCCAAGGCACAATACATATTTTATCTGTTGCAGACAAAACACCCATCGTGTAAGTTATACTATAGCTCTTTATAGTAGTTATACTGCGCTCTAGTGGACATTGGTGGTAGTCCCGCTTAAACTAACAGCCACTTTAAACCGCTCTGTGCTTTATAGCACTTTTCTGCTTCATTTACTCGATTTTCTTTGTTTTAGTATACCACGCTGAAACTCTTAAGTGTAAATGTGTGTTGATTAAGAATACAAACAATGTGCACACTTGTTGGTCACACTTAGTCTATTAGGTCACCAAACACAGGAAAGTGATTCACAAAAAAAATATCTTGCTGGCTACGGACACTTCTCTTTTGTTTAAAATGATTCATACTGCAGTCAGGTGGTTTCTAAAAAGGTCCACCACACTGTGTCCACTTCCTTATTTATCTTAAAACGATGCACGATGGCTGTGGCCTCACCCTTCATCTATATGTTCTACGCTTAAAAGTAAAAATCACAAGTGTAATAAAAAGTATTTATTTCTTAAACAACATAAATGTACATCTAGTTTTTATTACAAAGATATAATATGAATAAAGACACGATAGGTTAATTTTAAAAGACTGATTAGTGGAATTGTGTAAAATCGAAACAAATTCCTACAAACTACAAAAACTGAATTTTACATTGCCACAAATCATAAATATATACATATTTGTATGTCACCATCGTATACTAGCTTCAGAGCACATTAATGCATAAATCAATATATTATAGCTTGTTCGTGTCAAACACACATTTGTATTGGAACGTTTAAAAATAGTTAACCTTTGCCTGCATTAAAGAACTGCATCAAGAAAAGCATTAAACCTTCACTATTCCTTTACACTGTTAGAGGCTGTTGCTATGTTTTACAGCAGTGAGCAACACTCCAAATAATTACAAAGTTATGTACAAAATTCTCTGATGCTTTGGGATAAGTTCACTGTTGGTAAATTCATTTTCGGTACTGCTGAAGATCACTGTATATGTCTGACTGTACTCCATAAAGCTCCTGCCAAAACATATTTAAAGTGCTTATGGTTTGCATAAGTGAATGCATAGAGACCCGGGCATTATTATTAATAATAATAATATTATTATTGTTGTTGTTGTTAAGATTCAGCTTTGTACAAGCTGTTTACCTGATAAGGTGATTCCACTTCAATCATCTTTGGTCTCATTGATGACTGGTCAGTCGCTCCTTTGTCTTAAACATCAGAAAAGTTTGTTATTTTGACTGGAACTCATTAATTATGATTTTCACTATTTTTAAATTTTTAAAATCTCTCTTATAAATCTCTCTGATTTTCTAACACCACATACGTACTTGAATCATAGCATCTGGTCTGTGCGTGTAAACTGCCTCTGCTTTTCTGATGGGACACAAAAAAGTAGACTGAGAGCGCAATGACGAGTGTGAGGAAGATGTCGCAGGTGATAATCCCAATAGCCGCTCCAATATCCATCTGATAGCATGAACTATAGTCTGAGATCAGAACATGTGATCAGAACACTATAATATGCAAATATTAGATTCAACTGTATTTCAGAGATTTGTGTTGGAATTATTACCTTGGTTCCCCTCAACAAAGCTTGCTGATGAAACTGAAAAGGGAAAATAAAATATTAATAAGAGCTTGTTCTCAAAACAGTCAAAACAGAGAATTGAAAAGGACCATTTCCTCACCATTACTTGCAATATTAAGAATACTTTCAGCCACTAAAAAAAATACATATTCACAGTAGCGCAAGTCAGTTTTTTACAAACTGTCTGAAAGCAGGTCCTGCCTAGTCACTTATTATATTTTTCTATATAATTATTATATATAATCATGTATTTTGATCTGTTTTTTTCTGTAAAAAGAATTCCCAAATCCATAAATCATAAAAAGTTATCATAGATTTAAAATATTCACCATACTGCTGACCCACATAGAAAAAATGGATAATTATAATGGTCTGGTTTTGAACTGTCAAAGAACAACGAGAAAAAAATACTAAATAAAATGGACTCACCAAACAGACCACTCATGGGGACGATTAAGCATATGATCCTTCCCATACTGAGCGCAGCAGAGAATTGATTAGCGCTTTAAGCCTTTCCTGGAACCTGCGTTTTAAACAAAGAGCTAAGACACATTCAGTATCAGAGCTAATGACATGGACATTGCCTGTGAGGAAACATCACAAAGTATGTTGCACTATCCATCATAATAAAACCCAAGGCTGTGAGGGAGGAGCTTATCTACGTGTACTATTCTGATGGCTGGTCTGTGGTAACATTAGTGTCACTCACACACACAATTTGAAAAACATAGTACTACAGAATTGCATTTGATTACAGTTTACCTTTTAAAAGGTATTACATTGACATGCGTATTTTTATGATCAAAAATTTAAATACTCATACTAGAACTTAAAAAATACTCAAACTGTGCTCACAGGTCATTTAGGTTACAGCCAATTGAAACCTTGTGCTTTTTAAAGTCGCCCATACCAATGAAGTTTCATTTCCTCATAAGTTCTTCATAAGTGTGAACAAGAACAAAAGGCTAGCAAGAGGGACTTCGGGTGTTCGTGTGGTTAAGAGCTTTGCAGCACAGGATGTGACTGACACAGAATATACAATATCAAATACACAGAAAACAAACCCCACAGCCTGTCTCATTTTTCCATTGATCTTTATTTAAATGAGGATGTTTTGCTCTACATGTGCTTCGGTGATACAGTGTGGAGTCAGTCCAACCCTTACAAAAATGAAACATAGTTTTACTACAGTTTACACCAAAAACAATGGTTACTAGTTAATAGTTAACCATGGTAACCCATAAATTAATCATGGTTTTGCTACTGCAACCATAGTTTTACCATGGTATTTGTACTAAAACTGTGGTTATATAACTGGGAATCAATGTGCTCATAAAACATGGTTACTACAGTTTCAATGTAGTGAAACCATGGTTTCTTTTCAGAAGGGAACCGATAAATAACCTTATAATGACTTACAACTTGGCTACCTTGAATAAGATTTATTGAATCTTATTATTGAGTGTTGACAGCATTACTACAGATAACCATAACCATACATAATCAGATTTATACATGTGAAATGTGTTAACTGGAGCTTGCACACTTAGAACTGCACACTTATTGTTGCCGAAAACAAAATAGAATTGTACAAAATATGCCATAAACAAACACAAGAGAAGCTGAGCACATGCAGAACTTGTAAATGACACGCAGTCCAATTTTGTGGAATCTTTTTCAGTTCAGTTCTGTGCAGATTCCGGATTAGTCTAGATGCATTTATGTGGCAAAAATTCCCTTATAAGGATTTTCTAAGGAAGAGTCACTGGGAGATTCCAGATACTCTGGTTTATTCATATTTATAGCAACATTTAAAAATAAATCACATATGTACAGAGACTCATACACAGCATAGCCAAAAGCCAAGTTTTGCTGATGACTTTGCTGAAGTGTTGTTTAAATCCAGTAAGCGTGTACAAGAGATAAGCCAGATCAGCAGAAAAGCCCCCTACTTATGGTCAGTTATAAGATATGCAAAAGATCATATCATGCAAAGTTTAAACTGCAGACAGTTTACACATCTGCACATGTGATATAATTAATAGATTATGAATGAAGGAGGCACTACAGACTCATAAACTAATAAACTTCTTATGATTCTTCTGTTTAAAACCTCTCCTACAGGTATATTATACAGCCCTGCAAATAATAAACTAGGTGTCTTATAAAGGGCCTTATATTAACATTGGTAGAAACACAAAGCATCGTTGCTTTCCTTTTTTAAACAAAAACATTAAAACAGAGATTACTTTTAATATAACAAATTTCAGACAGCTTTTTAACATCAACCCATGAAAAACAAATACCTACCCGAATTATCCACAAGATGGCAGTACGTTTTTTTACTGTATCTATTGCTGTTGACATATTGCTTATTAAACGGTGCTGATTTCTATATTCTTTTACATGTTGCTTAATTCCGTATACTATATACTAATACACTATAAGTTTTTAGTCATTTGGGTAATTTTCATAGTCATCTAGTCATTTTTCATAACATTAAAGCTAATTGTGTTTTATTAACATGGCATGAATGATATAAACATTTAAAATGTCAGAATACGTCCTTCATTGTTCATTTCAATCTTCCACAGATCTTCAGGATTTGCAGTTTGCTCTGACATTCATGTACACTTCATCAGCTAAAAACACAAGAACGTGCATGTTAAATCTTCTCTGGCTATTTCAGAAGTGCTGGAGACAATGCGTTGTGTACGTTTCATTTCTCACCGTTTTCTTTCTTCCGTCTGCGTTTGCTGGCATACCAATAAGTGATAGTGACAATAAGAACCGTCAAGGCAACATCAGCAAATACAATACCTGCTATAATGGCAGGGCTAATTCCAAAACACGAGCTGCTGTCTACGAGAAAGGATTAGCAGTTTAAGTATGTAACGAGCCTCATCCACCCAGTTTAATACAATGCAACAGCATTTGTGTAAAGAATTTTCAGTAAATGCAAAATATTGTACAGGAATTTATTGAATAAATATTGAATGTATTAATGATCTATGTAATTGACTGAACTATATATATATATGATGACGTAACCTTAGTCACTACTTTGTATCTTCTGAAAGTTATAACATAATTTCATAACATATTCTTACCTGTGGCACCGACCATGGCTTACAACACAAGAAAACAAACAAACAAAAGTAACATAAGGTGAAAGATGTAATTTCATACTTTATTAATATTTCATATATATAATAACAGCGAAATAACAGCAAAAACTACTAAATACAGTATTTAGTCACTGTAGGAATTTAATTGAGATCACACTATAATACAAATAATACTCTTTGGCCTTTTTCATATTAATCATTACCATTGCTCTTGAATAATGCCAGCATCATATTAGTACAACGACATCCACACAAATTAATGTGTGCTTGATGCAACAACTCTATTGTGAACCATCTTTTATTGTGAACCATCTGCTTATCTGCACCCTCATGAAACGCACACGGTTTTAACAGGATATCGCTGCAAAACTTGCAATTGCACAGTGGTCTCAAACAAGCAGGGTGGGAAGAAAAAAAAGTCTTACCCAACATTGAAAGGAACAAAAACGCAAGGGGGCCTTTGATTGTCATTTCCTGTTGCGTCCTTTATTTTCACCTAACAAAACAGAAAATGTATGTATATTCGCTTATCAAATACATGTGCAATCACCATTTTTTACACTGACCAAACATGGCCAAAACATTCTGCATACAACGTTTAAAGAATGGTAAGTCTTTATAATCAGGCTAATATTGAACTGAAACATCAACGATTACATTCATTTAGTAAATCAGTATTTAGTAAATAAACAGTATATTTAAAATTATTGCTATTTTTTCGTTCACTCAAAACAACAAAAACAAAACCGGAATCAATACGAAATAATACTATTAAATGAATTAGGCGTGAGCAGACATCTGTGGTGACACACGGATGTTGCACCGATTAACGCTTAATAAATAAGCCTTTAGAAAACAACTAAGCATTAGATGTCACCAATACTGAAACTTGCAGACTTATTAATACATACACCTACCTTTATTAAAGCCGTGTTCGTAGACGAGTTAAACAAGAGGAACACAAGAGAAACCTTAGATAAAATTGCATTTTAGTGTTAACTCTTATACCACATTTCAGCTTTTAAGTTACACTGTTTTTAGTTTTGAAACAAAAAGAACAGCACTTACCAGCAAAGTGATGTGCAGCGGTTTATTTCGCCTTAGCTGTCATTGTCATTTGTCAGTTAACGTGCTTTTGCCTACTAGCTTTCAGTTTTTTTCTTTTGAGTCATTCGAGTTGGTGTGGTCTATAGCTGAGAGGCACCTTCACAACACCTCCCAAATCAGACCAACAATTTGGGACAAATTACACAATGCTTTGAGCGGGGCTGCTTAAATGTTTTTCCCCTGAACAAATATATGGAAATTAAAGATATAACTTTGCCTGTAATCTCTGAATCTCTTTAAGATTCAAACTGAATTTGTATATTTTCAGCATGTTATGCAGAAATAATATACAGTACACACAAACTATAAAGCAAAATCTTACATTTAAAAAATCTCGAAGCACAGTAACCAAATTTATTTTATTGGACCTCAGCTTCCCAAAAAATGGCTCAATTTATTTTTGATACCCGCTTCAGATTAAATCAAAATGAGAAATAAGGAAATAACACAAAAAATGAAACTACATAAAGTAAAAAACATGGTTCCTTATAGTGCATCTCTAAAACAAGGATGTGAACAAAACATTTCTATATATAGTATTTTTTATATTTACTACAACAGTATTTTGATTGATTTTAGTGATATTTTAAAATGTACATAGTCTCATCAGTTTGGCTTATATTAGAGTATTATTCGTGTTTTTTTGTTTCCGCCTTTGAGCAGCAGAATCAAAAATTAAAAGTTGTGTAGTGTGCATCTGACAAGTCCTAACCAGAACATACATACGAACAGAGAATAAAGCAGAGAACAGAGGATACAGCACGCACGCACGCACGCACAATTCACGTTTAGAAAACTTCAAGGCTAAAGTACAGGATCAACCCATAGAGATGTTTGCATTCATACAATAACAAAATATCTCTAGAATGTAAATTTACATCCAACAGTCTTAAAATTCTTTAAAAAAAATTTAAAGAAAGGAAATATTTCTGCCATTCAGAAAAATATTTAAATTCTCTACAGCAATTGGCTTTACAGATAAGTACCCACCCATTGTAACTGGACTAAGATAGTAGTTAATTTTCAGGAAACATGTAAAGATATTTTCAACCGATTGATAGTCAACACATTTTTCCATTATCATCATTGTTCTAAAAGTAATAACAAACAAAGCCTTTTCCCAATGTCCCAATCTACATTTATTGTCTTACTTTACTTACACGCAAGTCATAACAGATAATGAGGAAATGTAATAAACTGTGGAAGCAATGTGAGGAATCAAACAAATTTAAAAACGATTGTAGGACACACCAAAAGTCCAAAAAATGAGAGAAACTCTTATAAGGGAATGGAACCGGTAAAGTGACACAAGATTACTCAACTGCGCAAAATTAATCAACAAAAAAGATTTCTAATCCTAAATCAGCCTGTTAACTTTGAATCCGTTGGATTTCCTCCTGTAAAATCCAAGTAAAAATAATTGGGTGTACTTTATCACACTTGTCTACAATTGTCACAACTCTGTGCCAGATCCTGGTTTCTTTCTAGGTGGGCTACATGAAGAAGACTGGTCTGTTGATGGTGAGGCACATTGAACAGGAGACAGCCTGGGACTGTCTGTGACAGCTGCATGCTTCATATAATGCTGGATCATATCCTTTTCAGGAAGAACCTGCCCACAAGTCACACCCTCCAACATATCCACTCCACTGTCATCACCACCAACCTCCACCTCCATTTCCACCTCTACATCACAGGGGTTTTCCTCCTGCAGCCAATTACCTGATTTGTCTCCTGTCGATGTGGAATCAGACATGGAATTAACAGACATGCTGTCGGGTGACACAGCTTCCTTGAAAAATCTCTGATCTTCACTGGCGTCTTTCAGCTGTCCTTTGTCAGGAATTTCTGAGGAATCAGAGACCAAACCAGAGTTTGTTAGCGATGACTGAAGAATATCATTCTTTGCTATGATTGTTAAAGAGACGTTACCTTCTACAGGTGAGGAGTCACCATCCTTTAAATCCGAAGACCTTCTGTTAATATTGTCGTCATCATCAATCTTCTTTACTAGACATAATGGTGTCTGGACGTTCATGAGAGATGCAGCCTCAGATGAGCTCTGTGAATCTTTCTCATCACTTATCAGTGCCCTAGGTTTGTGTTTTGATGTCTTCAATTGTGTAGTAACATTCCATTGCTGGTTCAGTCCAGCCACATATGCAGTCTGCTTACCTGCCTTTAACGTTTCCGTACCAAATTCTTGAACCACAGAATTATTTTCTTCCAAAACAGACCATATCTTTGTAGAGATGCCGTCAGCACTTCCCATTGGTATCAATATTTTTGCAGGAATGTTGGTTCCACACTGTTCCACAAAGTTATTCTCTGGTTCTTTGCTGATAACAGGACTGGATGGGACCATCGGCATAGTTATAACACATGGAGCAGATGAGGTTGTTTCTAAGACTAGAGATGAAGGAATAATGTTTTGGGAGAGTTTGGTAGGATCTGAGGTAGATGAGGACTGTGTAGCAGGAACTGGTAAGAGCATAACTAAGGGGACACCCGGACAAGGCTCTTTATTTAAGGTGAGCTTCCACACACCATCAGCAGGCTGGTTTTGGTCACCCAATGGGATTGTGTTGGCCTCCCTGTTTTGTGACAATGTTGCAAGGTTTGATCCCTGAGCAACAGTTTGAAAGATTTGGTTAGTAACAATTGGTTTCGTAGAGGGAAGTATTTTCAATTTAGGTTTCTTCTGTGGAGCCTGTAAACAGAGTTGTTGAAAACAGTAAGATTACAAGAAGGCAAATGTTATTAAAACAACATTTGCAGACATTTCTGAAATTCAGTTTCATTATAGGGTACTGAGTGTAGATTAATGAGGAAATAAAAATGAATGTAAATGACTGTAGTATCAGGCTGCAACATAAAATCGAAAAAACTGAACTGGGTTTGAAAACGTACTAAATGCGCCAATTATATACATTATATAATAATTATAAATAAACATACACACGCAGTGTGCCTGTAGCTCAGTATATATATACACTAAGAACAGATGTACAAATTGTGCTTACCACTGGTGGAGCCTCCAGTCCACATGTTTTAAGGTGGCTGTCATAACCCTGTTGATGTGGAAAGCCCAAGCCACAGTCTTTACAGAGACAAGGCCGATGTCCTGCATGTCCTCCCATGTGTGACATAAGCATGAATGCCGAGCGGAAACCCATCCCACATTCAGAACACTTCAGCACCCTCTGGTGAGTGCTCCCGTGCTTCTTTAATTCCTCCACACTCGCGCACACTTGGCCACACTCCATGCAACGGATCTCATCAGTCTTTGAAGGCAAGGCCCCCTGATGACCCCAGCATCCTGTGTCCTTCTTATGCTTCTCAAAGTCCTCCTGACTCTGAAAGAAAACCAAACACGCCATGCACTGGATGTGATCCGGCTTACACTCGTGGTTGCGGTACAGAGACGGTAAGCGGAAATGGCGTTTGCACTTAAGACACGTATACGGCAGGACACCCGAGTGGGAGAAACTGTGGCGTAACAGGGAGGCCTTACTGGAGAACGTCCGGTCGCAGTCCGAGCAAGAGAAGACGCCCCTGCTGTGCCACTCCAGGTGCCGGAGCAGAGAGTTGCGGTGGCGGAAACTGGAGCCACATTTGAGGCACAGATGTCGTTTTGCCTGCTGCCTGTGTCTTTCCACGTGATCCTGGCACACCTCAAGGTCGGTGAAAATCTGCTTGCAGAAATCACACTGATAGAACTCCTTCTCAAAATGACTCGTGTCCAAGTGCTCCTGGAGCTGTTCCTCGGACTCGAAGATGGTCGAGCAAACCCGACAGTGGATGGAGGCCTTTTGCGAGTGGGAACGGAGGTGCGCACGGTAGTTGACTAACTGGCAGAACTGCTTACCGCATTCATCGCAGCGGTAGGGCCGAACGCCTGTATGCATATTTAAATGTTCCCGCAGTAAGAATAAAGAGGGAAAGGTAACGTCACACACATGGCAGCGATTCTCTCTGTTCTCCTCAGATCCATTCGTCTCTGAAAATAAAAAGGGAGGAAACAACATACCGATAAATAACTAAACAAAAAGAAAGAAAACAGTAGATAAACTCACAAACTACTTCCAAACATTTATTTATAGTATATAACACAAATATATAATACCTGAACAGGAAAAATCATCTTCCTCCTCCTCTTCTTCTTCCTCCTCCTCATCATCATCATCTTCATCATCATCGTCAGTCAAATCAAACTCTACATACTCTTCTGTGTTTTCTTCACCAGACATACAACCATCAACCAGATGACTGGAAGCGTTCTGGCTCACCTCTAAACATTGGTCCTTTTCATTTGTACTCTTTTCCTCTACTCTGCATTGCTCTTTGTCCTTTTTCATCTGTTCTATAGCCTCTTTTTGTGTTTTCATTTTCCGCTTCTTACAGAAAATGACTTTCTCCCTATCCTCTGAGGTGTTTTCAGATCTTTCTGTGTTAACGGTAGAGTTTTGTAGAGGATTGATGGGAGAGAAATACTGATGGTCCTGCAGAACGCTTTTGTCAGACGACCCACCCGGGAGACTGTAGGGATCCTCATGGCCATTCGCAAGGGTTTGAGCCTCAGGGACGGACTTCTCAATGCTGTTCTGTGTTGGCAAAAATGTCTCCTTAACATTCTGTGGCTCACAGAGAGGGAAATTCCAGTTTGAAAAACCCAACTCTGTCAGCTGGATATCGAGAGTAAACTCTGAAGACATAGCAGCTTTAAAAAAAAGACATAAAATAATGTCAGCGAATCTTCAAAAAAAAATCCTGTTTAAAAGACGAACAGTCTGTTTAGGGTTAACAATGTTTGGTTGTCATAACATGAAGTATTGCAAGCCTTTCTTAACCTGCCTATAGTTGTTAGATCTGCCTGAACATGTTGCTCACTCACCAGCAGGTCAAACAGACAAAACACTGTTCTTTTAAAATCACCTAATAACAAATGCATGGCTTAAATGTGCAGCACTATTTTAAGCGTTTTATTCATTTGTATGCTATCAACCTAAACACTACAATGGAGGCAGAAATGAGATTACCTAGCTATCGACGAGCATTCCAGCACCTTCGCTCCAGGCTCTACTGTTCACAACAATGAAACTTTTACTAATTTTTTTAATTATTCAACTACCATCTACTGTGATAATGAATTAAACGCAAACGTGGCTGTAACTACCACCAACGTGAAAATATTTATGACGACTGACTAATACAAAGCTCAAATTAAGCTGCATGGGAATACAGCATCAATAAAAAGAAATGTGTGCCGTCTGATACTTCCGGTATCAAGGTCTGACAACAATGCAAGACTGTGTATGTTGCCACCTGCAGGATGGGAGTTGGTAGGACAGGTAAACATAAAATAAAGGCAAGACCTTTCGTTTGTATTTCGTTGTGTGAAAGATTTATAAATCATGACAGAAATACGCATGGCATGTTTGCTATCGATCAGCGAGCTGTTACACTAGATAAAATATTAAGTACGTTTTTAACTTTAACACCATAGAAGACACAACATATGCGTTTTACTTTGCTTGTTACTTAGTCGTTTTGCAAGTGGGCTCTTTAAGGAAAGATCGGGGTGACTGTCTGGATAGTTGATCCTACACGATAGATCACAATATCTTTCGGTTGGCACAATCCATTGTGATGTTTGTAAATGTCACTAAATGTCAACTGCATTAGAAACGGGGGAATTTAACAGCACGTTACAAGTATCCGTCAGTCAAAACTGTTAACCACACACAAAACCAAGTGTCAAGCTTTGCACGTACTTGAATTTACCTTACCTTTCATCTGTCGTGTCCCTTTTTTCCAACCGAAAGGCAACAAAACAACCGTGGATGTTTCCTTTGTTGGTCATGCAAAAATTAAACTTTTAGGTATTTTTCCTTTCTACATTATTTTCATGTAAAAGCTGCAATAAATAACTTTCGCCTCTCTACCGCTGTTTAAAACCTAAAATTGCAGGTTGCTCAACGTACTTCTCATTACACTTGAAACCAAATGAAACTATTCAGGCCATTACACTGGTCAAATGAAACCAGACTGGCATTTCCGTGTAAATCGGACCCGACAGCTCAAATTATAAACCATTATTGTAAATCACTATTGTAAACCATTGTGAATTAGTGTAAGGTTTTGAACACTGATCTGTCATGTACATGCTCATGTACGACCCCTACCTTTCGGAATGTATGTAAAACCAGTGAGACGCGGTTTTAGAAGGATGTAAATAAATGTCAAAAAAACATTTTTAATGTAAATGGAAAAATAATTTAATATTTCTCAACATGAATTTATCAGTGCCCTAAGCGAATATCTAAGAATGACAAAAAGGCAGAAACATGAATCTCTAATAATTAGTACAGGCATGTGGCCCAGTTAATTTTACTTAATTCTGAGTATTAAGTGAGTCTTAATTTCAGGTAACGTGTCATACCGTATGCTACTATAGAAAATGGAACATTTTAAATTTGATCAGGATTGATTAGAAGCAAATCATTTTTTTCAGTACATTTTTTACCCACCGTTGTACACTTCTAAAAACAATGTAAAAACAATAACACATATTCATAGAAAAGACTTAAAACTTTCTCAAAAAATGAAAACAATAATGAAAAGCCTTTAACGATATATAGTAAGGCTTTTCTGAGCTTCTGTTGATGGTATTAGTTACAACTTGGATATCCTAGAGATGTGAATTCAGGTACGAATCCCTTTTGCTTACCACGCCAGACCTACGTACAGAAGTCATGATTATATGAGGCAGCCAAACACTGAGTTTCCAGTTCCAAATAACACATTCATGCGGTGAACCGTAGCCTTAGACAGCTGAACAATCCTGTACTACTGAATGTTGCAATTCTTTCAATCTAAAGCAAACCCTTACCCCACCTACTTTTCTATACACAAATGTTAAAAAAAATCTTGAAACCCTCTTCCATTAACATACAGCCATACAATTCTCCCATAGTAAGTTATCTTTTTCCACTGCCAGCTGACTTCTCTTCTTTTCCATGGGTCTGTTGATGAGCCTTCAGATTACTCTCTCTGCCGAAGCTTTTTCCACATGTGGGGCAGGTGTGCCGACCAGCACTATGGGCTCTAGCCATGTGTGCCTTCAGCTGCTCAGGTCGGTTAAAGCTCTCCTCACATTCTCCACAAGGGTGAGGCCTCTTCTGTGTGTGCTTTTCCTTCTTATGTGCCCGGAGCTGTGCCAGGGCAGGAAAAGTGAGGTCGCATTCAGTGCAAGGGATTTGCTGAGATAGTTCTGGAACAGCTGTAGGTTTCTTTTCATCGTTTTCTGCATCGTCATCTGCTTTGGGCTCCTGTGCACATTTAGGTGGGCGCCCTCTTCGTCCTCCCATCTTTCCCTTTGTCTCAGCTGGAGCTGATGTCACAGCAGTATTTTCTGAATGGTTGTTTTCCTCAGGCTCCTCTGCCTCATCCTCCTCCTTCTTTCGCTTCGGTTTATTTTCTCCAGCAGCTGAAGCCTCAGCCTTCGGGGGTCTCCCGCGACGTTTAACAGGGGTTCCACCATTGCAGTGACGTTCTCCTGCATGGTTCTCCTGATGTTGCAGAAGTTCTGACTCTTCTTCAAAGCCCTTACCACATTTACCACATCTATAGGTTTTGGTGGGATCTTCAACATCCTCTCCCTCCAGATGTACAGTGTGCTGGGTCAAACGATGGTTACGCAAAAGTCCAGGACTTCGAAACATCTCGTTGCATTCTTTACATGCAAATTGCCGTTCAGGACATACCTGCCGCCGATGTGTTGACAACTGGAAAATAATTATTTTTAAGACACGTATAAGAATGATACAAATTGCAAACATAAGCATGTGTAAATCACTATGTACTTCTGAATGCTCCCAAACTCTTAGTTCTCTTAGCTATTTTTAATAGCATATTTTCATTTACATTTATTCATTTAGCAGACGCTTTTAACCAAAGGGACTTACAAACGACAAGAGCATAAACATTTTGTCTTAAGAACCAACAAGCCAAGTCTACAAAGCTGCATTGACAAGTGGATATTGTATTGTAGTTTTATAAATATAACACATAGAAAATATGTTTACTTCACTGAAATCGTTTTTTTTTTTTTGCCAATTCAAATCCAAAAACCTTTCCAAAGTTTCCAAAGAATGTAAAACTCCTCTTACCTCTGAAAATGTGCGGAAGCTTTCTTGACAGTGTGCACATTTGAAGGGCTTGTCCTCCTTGTTGTGGGTCGACTGATGCTGTGTGAGCTCCTCAGAGGAGGGGAAGGTGCGGTCACACACATAGCAAGTGAACAGAGTATCACACTGTTGATGCAAAAGGCAACAGGTGTCTGAATTTTAAAGGACTGCGAAAATGCATTATGGGTAAATTTTAAAAATCTGCTGCATTAAGGTGGTGCGGTTCCCAAATTGAAAGCTAACCTGCTGCAGCTGTTGTTTGTACTCCTCCCGATGACTCTTCTTCATGTGCCTTTCCTTGGCTTTTGAATTGCAGAAAGTGATAAAACACTGGAAACACTGCAGGCTTTCATGCTGGTCTACACAGAGAGAAAAGAGGTTCATTTTACAACACCAGTATGAAACACATTGCTAATTATAGCTAACAATAAAGTACACACTGACATGTGCGTATAGAAAACATGTAGACATGTGTGATAACATGTTAATCTAGGGTTAGGAATGCTGGGATATAAACTGCCCAATATTATTACCAGTGTGAAATAAATAATTTACTCACATGACTGAATGATAGGGGTTGGTTTTGGTTCCTGAATGATGATCGCTGCATAGGTGTCCTCTGTCTTCTCGGGGGCCAGTTCAGCTGGGGCCGCAGCCTCCTCACCGCCCATGATCATTTCTTCCATCTTCAATACTTCAGAATCCATTATGATTAACACCTGTTGTATCTACAGTAAATCTCACTGTAACAAAGAGATGACAGATAATTATTAGATACGATTCAAAGCGTGCATGCATTTAAAACGTCCCATTTTGGTAAATAAACAAACCGATGATGCAGAAAGACAGTTTATACGGTGCGAAATTTGCTTACTTTTCCGATAGGTTAACAGGCTGCTAGGTAGGAAAGGTGTTTTCACCTGAGCCACTGAAAGACATAACGCCGCGGACTGTCCTAAAGTAACCTCTATTTATCTTACATTGTCTTACACACCAAGCACTTCACACCCCGCCAGCCCAACATATTTGTTCACAACTTAAACATATAGCTTAGCGCCCGAAACAGAAAACAAACTGGGTTTTAGAGCCGCCTACCGTTTGTGTTTGTATTAACTAAGCTAAGCTACATGCTAACGAGGCCTTTGGGGCCTCGAGCTGCTGCAAACCAAGTCAATGCTATGCAGCAAGTGCGCTAATTCATCCCATCATTTATTCAGCCACAAACAAAATAATAAACCAAAAAGTAATACTGATATCGCCATCAAAACGACTCGCAGGCCATCTGAATTGATGTTATATGTGCCAGCCGGAAAGCTTGCAGATTAACACAAGTACTCGAAGTTCGCCGCCCAAAGCCGCTTTAAACAAAGACGAAAAATAAAGCTGTCGTTCCTATTTTAAGGGCAATTAAAACTACGGTTAAAAACAACTTCACCTAGCATAATTCTTACCTGGAAGACAGTAGCACTGTTTTGGGAGGGAAAAGTCAAAAGCCAGGCACATATAGAAAAAATAAAGGGGGCGCAAATGTTACTCGCTCTTAGCCAATGCAACTGGGAACAAGCCTGCATCACGTGCCAATGGTCCTCTTCTACTTTCCATAATTTGTCTTCGTAGAGAAGCAAAAGCAAGTACCGAGATGTCTTGTTTGGCATGAAAAATATGTTTATAATCACCTTAATACAATAATACAATTAATACCTTAATACAAATTACACTAGTAATTAATACACTATAACTGTATTGGGTACATATATAAATAAGTATTTGGTCATCACAAGAAAATTGGGCCCTTACTGTAAAATTTAAAAGCTTTTATTTCATACAAATAATCTGAAGGTATTGCAACACAATAATGATCAGAATCACATTTTGTCTTTTTAAGGATAAACTAATAAAATGCAAACAACATGTTCTACAGTTTGTAGGTGGAATACACAATAAACATTTCCGTTGTCAATATGACATAAAAACAATCAACTTTCATTGTACAGCCCTCTTGTACTCGCTTAATCAACAGCGTTACCTCTCACAAAGGATCAGACTTGGGCCCTGTAACATTTGTGCAAAGATGTGCCTCTTCATTACTGTTTGATTGCCCTTAATATGTCACTTGATGAGGCATGACCTAGAGCTTCATTATTTGAAGGGTCTCCATTCCCTTTATCTGACTGCTGAGCATTACTTGTCTCCACAGAAGGTCCACCAGAGGCAAGCCTTAGTGTATGAGCGAGCTCACTGAATCTTGACGCAGACATGGCATCAGAAATTAGTGGCACTCTAGTTAAGTCTTCCCAGTAGAGCTTTATGCTGGGAAATTTAAAAAGAGGGGAAAAGAGAGGTAAAAGAAAGCTTTCTCAGTTATGTATTCTGAGCAATGTATACAAATTTAAAGCAATATTATATAAAATAATAGCAGATATATTTTTTATATAGTAGTAATGCATTAATGGTAAGACTAACCTTGAGAGTTCCCATTGCAATGTGAATTCCTACATACTGTGCAACCTCTTTTTCTGTAACAGGGTTTGACAGTTTTGACATTTCCCCCGTGCAGACGGCAATTTCTTTCCACATGTTTCAACTAAGAAACAGAATAATTTTGAAGTGGCGTTTCTTGTTTTTCTGGTCCTTGAAGATGATGTGACATTCTAGGCATTGCAGTGAGAGCTGAGATGCTAGAAATTGGTATGAAAACAGAACAATGCTGAACAGCACAGAACAAACAGGGGGAGTTTGAAAGTTTAGTTTAGAAACAAACATAAAATTATGCTTTAATTAAAATGGGTAAATATGTGATGTGTGTAATACTGGTTCTACTAAATTACATATATATACAATGTATTCTGAATTATTTAAAAGGTGAAACAATTTACAGGTAAGGGGCAAACTGGTCCTTCTTTGGGGGGACGGTAGTGTGGGTCTCCTGCAATGCCATGGGAAGCGCACATTGCCCCACAGGTCCCTCTGCAGGGGATATAGGTTCTATTATTGGCTGTGTTGGACTGTAGAGGTCCAGTTTCAACTCAAGACCGCTGTTTTGTGCTGCACCATCTGTAACCTCCATTCCATGTATGATCTGCTCTACCGGTGCTTCAGAAGAAGACAGATGCTCTGAAAGTAAGTGGTCCATTGCCCAAATTTGCTTCAGAAAGAGACGGCTCAGTGACTGTGAGACTAGCAAGTTCCATGATACTCTGAGCTTCTGAGGCATCGATTTTTTTAAACGTTTAAATGAATATTCGCATAACATCTCAGAAGTATCTCCTAAAATAGAAAAACAAAAAGTAAATGAAAGTAGCAACATAATAATTATAAAAGGATATAATAGACAGAGAATATTATATTAAACAAGGTCTAAACAATACATTAAAGTATTGAGTCCCAAAGAGTCCCAAGCCTAAGATAAGTAAGATGGGTCATTCAGATGGCATTAACAGGGATAAAAAATAAGGTAAAATAAATAATGTATTTTATGTAAGAAAACAACAGCTTTATAAGTCAGGTTTGGTAACTTCTGCTTGAAACAAACCAACACAGTTGCAATGATTGTTCTCCCTTCAATGTGCCCTTCTGAGGCATCATTTGTGTTATTTAGAGTCCCTCATAATTTGTTGCACCTGCTATCTTTTGTCAGACCAAAAGGAAAACAAAACATAAATCACAATTAACATCATTAGGATCAACAAGTGTGAATGGCCATTGCCATCGATAGCACTGCTCTCATTGATTATGAGCTCCACATACATAGACATTTTCTTTAAAATAGTACTGATCTGACTTGAGACACGACGACCTAAATAACCTCACCACTTAAGCCATATAGACATCTTCAGCTACATAATAAAAACAGATTACAGTTTCTGAAGCTCTGCTAACTGGTAAAGCAGGGTTCAATTCCTAAAGAACACGCTAATAAAACAGACAAAATGCATTGTCGTTAAGTTAAGGTCTGCTAAATGCATAAATGTGTATCATCTAAATAATTATAGCATAGGTTGCGGTCGTAAAACAGTGAAGTAAATGACCCTTTTATCATCATACTGCCACCCAATACAGCATTTCTGGGCATCAAAAGCTCGTCCCAAATGTGCTCTTATCGCGTCTGAGGTGCCTTAATAAGCTATGATGTATGTATTTCATTGGGTTGAGTCCATATTTTACGGGATTATTCATATTAACTGTAATCAGAAAATCGGGAAACATATATAACAAATATGTTTTACCCCGTTTCGTGTTTTTGCAGGCGACAGAGCTTGTAGCTGTTGCCCGTTCTGTTTATATTGTAAAAACGTGCAAGCATAGCCTGAGGTGTAAAAATATAGCGTTACATTAATAATGTAATATCAAACTCACCGCATGCTGCATGTTTATACTTCCTGCATCATATCTACCCAGCCGTTTCTTAACGAATGATTGTTTTTGCATTAATATTTTTCACTTAATGCAGGAGCACCATAACACAGGTATGCAGACCGCGTGACGTCACTGAAGGGAGTTGTAGTCCACAGAAATTAATAGTTTGATGTTTAAAACACCTCGTAAAACTTGCCAGAGCCAGACTTGTAACCAGAGGGTTGCTGGTTCAATACCCAATGCTAGCAGTAAAAAAATAAGGGGTCCTTGAGCAAAGCACCTAATTCTGACCATGGGTCACTCACTATACTTGACCTGCACTTTACTTCACAATGAGATTAACACTGAACTGAGCGGCAATGGTTTAAAAAACCTTTAACACATACTGTCCACCTCAAAATGAAAGACATAAAAACATATCGGTTTCGAAATAAATTTAATTTGAGATATTTTAGGGAAAAATAGAACAGAATTAACTTTTAATTAAAAAGATCAACCAGGCAAAACAAGCAATTAGTTGCTAGCCATGGTGGTGTTGATCCAGTCAATGTAGCGGCACACTTCAGTATAAACCCCAGGATAACCCGGTTGAGCACAGCCATAGCCCCAGGAAACAACTCCTTGCAGTTTTCCACTGCACACGAAAGGGCCACCGGAATCACCCTGATAGTTTAAAAATAAAAAATAAAATAAAAATATTTTTATATTAGTCATCATCAGAGTATCAGATCGGCAGAGTTAGTGCGCCTGACATTTTAGACTGTTGAAAACGCACCTGACAAGAGTCTTTGCCTCCTTCTAGGAATCCGGCACAGAGCATGTTAGTGGTGAATTGGGAACCATAAATACCTTGACATTGTTCCCTTGAGAGTACAGGCAAATTCAAACACTGCAGCACAGTAGCATAGTCAACTGGAAAAAGAACATAAGAACATATGTAAATGCTACAGCTTTGCATCATTAACATATCTAATTGTAAACTGTACTACTTTAATAACTGACACAGATCTTAGTCATTTGTCCATTTTACCTCCAGTGTTGATCTGATTGCCCCATCCAGAAACCAAGCATTTCTCCCCTGTATAAGAGCAGCTGGTGGCCAGAGGGATTGGCTTCACATAGTTGTTGAAGACGGCAGACTGATCCAGCTTGATCAGCATGATGTCGTTGTTATATGTATTAGCATTATAGTTGGGGTGAGGGATCACCTTCTCCGCATAGAAACGCTGCTCTGTGCCTTCGTTGCTGAAGATATTGTGCTCTCCCAGGTGGACAGCAAGACGAGGAGGTCTATTTGACAAAACCTAATATTAGCAAACTAAAATACAACTATATGTCCTTGGGTTCTGCATTTTTACACATAATATTGCCTACCTTCATATTGAGTCTGTGAACAGTCTAACTAACATAGGTTTTAGCGTGAGATTTAGTCACAGTTTTATGATTATGAAATGGCTCTAGCAATGCCGAGATCGTAGGTTCGATCCCCAGGAATACACAAACCATGTAAGCCACTTTAAATGAAAGCTGTAGGCTTATCATTTGAAACGGTCGATGTTTCCTGTTTTATAACTTCCCATTTGTTAAAGGATTGTTTTGATGGCGTCGCTTCCAACATTGGATATATGTATTAAATTTGTGTATGGGAATGTTTCGAATTAAACCAAAGAAACCTGACATGGATTTATACTCACGGAATGTAGCAGTGAGCTGCTGACACAAGCCATCTGTCATTAATCACAGATGCTCCACACCAGCGCTGCCCATCATCATACGTAAGATACGCCTGCCAGGGCTGGGAGTGAAGTGGACATTCAAACCCTCCAATAATTTTATCATCATCTGTGCTGGCGGCTTCATGAAAAAAAAATTCTATCACAAGGTGCACCAAATAATTTGATAAACAAATCAACTCACTATTTTGGGGTCTTTTGTAAATGCCTGACAACTGGAGCTGAGCTTTCTTTGTCATAACCGATGCAGTTTCTGGTTAATTAACTGTCATTTAAAAGCATTAGCATGTCAAATTATCATATTAACATTTAAGACCAAATCAAAGGTGTGTATGTAGAAACGAACAATTGACAGTGAGCACATCACGGGGACCGATCTGCCCTCCCTCCAGGACCTGTACATGTCCCGTTTCAGGAACAGGGCAGGAGGAATCGTAACAAACTCCTCTCATCCTACATACTCTCTAGCCGGCCAGCATAGCTTTATCCAGACAGCCACAAAAAATTAAACATCCTGCCATGATCTCCTGTCATACCTGTCTTTTTTCTATCACACTGGCTCGATTTGTAATATGTTCTCACTGTTAACGTGAGTATGGTCTGCACTGTACTGTTCTATGTGCATGGTTCTATAACTAGAACCCTGTTTCTATTAGTTGAAGTCTTGCAGTCTATTCTATTCTATTCTACCCTGTCTTCTTATAAACAGTAAGAGATGATCTTACCCACAGCCACAGCCAGTAAAGCAAACACAATAGTCTTCATTGCAACAGTGGAGAACAAAGTTGGGGCAAGTGCTCACAGCCAGAAGTTTTTATAGAGCGCTTGTGCAAAAGGCACAAACAGATTAAAGTGTTAAGTCATCAATTTAGCATCAAGAACTACAGAACAACCAATAAGCTAATCAGGGAAATCTGCAGCTGTGAAAACGGTTCTTATCACAGTTTTCCAAATTCACGATAAATCCAAGGTAGTGTAAACTAATGACAGTATAAAGATTAATAAAATAAAATAGGTCTCAATACTCCATTTTCAGATCCAGCGAAGCTTAAGAAATTAATAAGAGCTTGATTGTTAGATATCTGTTAACAGTTATATTTTTCGTTAACTATTTGCATTAATACATGACAAACTCTCTAATGAACATTACGTGTTTATTCAGCAATGATTAAAAAAAGGCCTACTAACTAAAATATTAAGTAACACCATATTCAAAGCAATAACATAAACTACAGTTATTCTATTACAAAAGATCAAATTCAACCACCAAGATTTAAGATATTAAACATATAATTGATGAAAACACTAAAGGCCATAAACAGCATTAATTTAGGGCAAAGATAAGTGTTAATGTTGTGTCAAATGTTAAGGCTTACTAAACCAAGGGCAATGTCCTCAGATCACACTGTATTTAAAACATACATTTATGTTGCACAAGAGGGCCACAGGAAAAGCCCAAATCAGTCACGGAAATAATTAAGTATTTTAATATAGTATATAAAAACATCTCTTTAAGACTAACTTTGTTCACTGAAACATTCAGTTACAGAGTAAAGAGAAAATCATACAAAAGGAAAACATGGTTTCAAAAACTCCCCATCATTATATATTGCTGTGCACAATACGAAAAACAACAACAACACAAAAACAATGAAAAACATTGACAATATTGTCAGCATTAATGTTGGTCTTAGGCGTTCACTAATAGCTTGTCCACACAGCTGAATAATCTTAAACATATGTCCTGTAATAATGTTGTGTACACACAATAAGCCCCAAAATATCACATTTCTCCCCTTGCATGCTTCATATAATGCATGTGAAGCTCAGAACGTGCAACACATTCACTTCCAGTCCTCATCAACCACCTAAACCCCATCTAAAGGTTCTGGTTCCTTATGTATTACTTTGATGAGGAATCTGATGAATCACTACAGTCATCTGATTCACTGTCAGATGAAGATGAGTTATCAAGTTCTCAGAGGGTTCCACTTGACAAGAACTGTGAAAAGATTTAATGTAGCGCCATTATTTCTATTCTCACTTGAATCTTTTGACTCACTGCTAGATTATTTTGGTTTTATTCATGGCACACTTCACCTATCTTCTCTTGTTTTGCTTCTCAAGCTTTTCTTCCAGATGTTTATGAAGATGAATCTTGAAGGACTTCCAGTGACTGCTGCCCCCAATCTTGACATGTCATGCTACGATTGTTCACTGAATGGAAAACAAATAGCTAATAATACTACATCAATCTTAAATATATTCTTAAATGTATTAGTAAAAATGCTCATAGACTTACCTCGGTATTTCTTGATTTTTTTTAGCTTTATTACAACTTTCATTTATTAGTAATAATTATTAGGGGGAATTGTGTTCCACTATATTTCTTACTATCTTTTTCAAAATTGTATTTGAAACAGTATTTACAGTATATATCTACATTGTACAGTGATATGTGACTATATAATCCATAATCACCTAATAATCTAAAAAGGAGAGAATGCTTGGGGCTTTATGAATATGCAGAAACGTCTATTAGACAGCTTAGCTATATAGAATATGTAAGAATATGTAATGTACTTACATGTGTTTAACCATCATTGTACTTGATCTGTACCACCACCCTATTTAAACTTCAACCCAGACATAATATAAATATTTAGGTTGTAGCTATATCAACATGAAAAAACAAACATGCAATTCCTATCTATAAGGAAATACAACTGACAGACTTTCACTGTAATTCAGACCATTTAATCAAAGACTTTAGTTCAAATAATATCCACATTCACTGCTTTTAAAACAGATTTACATGTTTAACTGAAAACCTATAAATATGACAAATCCAGCCAAAAGGTCTGAGAAAGTACCACAGCCACAAGAGCAAAATAAAACGTGACAATGTTTATCACAAAACATTAGCAGTCTTTAAGGCATTCATTACATAAAGTATTTATCAGCAAACAGAGAAATATGTACAGTATTTTTTGAGTGATTCTTTGAGATGAAAAGGTTAATTATAGGTCACAGCGCAAGTATTTAAAATAACATTATTGAGGTCTGAAATCTGATATTACATGAATCGATGTTACATCAGTTTCTGTAAACTAGTATTTTTTGTGGCTTTACACACTTAATTTCTATTAATGTAATTTTTAAAGAAAATTTAAGGACAGTCCTTTATTACATAACCAACCAAAAACCTTTAACGTATCACATACCCAAGAATAAACAAAAAAAGGAATGTTAAGATAATGTCTATTGAATTCAATATCACGTGCGGTTTCATTCAAATAATCAGTATTCTCCTTACATTTCAACATGTATTCCTAATCCAAGTAGATACACCGGTTTCAATATATCTCATATTCAATATGTGAACACGGGATGAAAACCTTTTCTTTGCTGGTCAAGCTGCAGCTTATCTATACATTCTTAATGTCTTTACATAACTTGAATGCATATACAAAAGAAATAGATATTAAATCTAAGAAAAAATCTCTGTACAGTAACTACATTTTCAAGACAAAAAGTTAAGCATGCCTTTCAAAGGAAACTTTGATGGAAACTTTTCAAATCAAAGATTATATGTTATGAAACATATTTAAGGCAGCCTGTAACAATGCCAGCGGTATAACAATATAGGAACAATGTCCACGTATCAGATCATTTGGGGATAACCAATAAAAAGATGTTTAAGGAACGCAAGCTGAACAATCATAAATCAAAACTTTGCATGACCAAACATAAGATTCAGATCATGTAATGCTTATGAAACACCAATGTTTGCTTGAAATCTGACAACGTTATCAATGAGTAGGTAACAAACAAATTTGCAGTTTAATCTTATTTTAGATATTTTAATATTCTTTCAAAGTAAAAGGGGACAAAAAGTAATTAAAACCATTTTAAAGAAAATTGCAAAACAAATGGAGATGTTGAGGACAAATGTCTAAATATCAAATGTTTTCTTTAAGAACTGTTGATTTGAGAACAGCATTTTCCCCATTGTCATTAGTTACACTGCAGAGATTATTAATATTTAAAGGCAATAACCCAATTTGACAGCTTTAGTAATGTAATGTTTTGTTTTGAGAATCACTAGTGATGCTCTGATTTCAACAACCACCTACAACAATTTCAGCAAAAATGTGTACTTTAAAATCTGACTATATGTGCATTTTAATTTCTCTTTAAGACAAACAGTTCTAGTGTATACTGGAACACTCATCATTCACATTTAACAAAACTGTGTTTGAAAAAAAATCAGTGTAGATATAAATAAACTATGATCTTTTTACATTTCAGAAGTTTTAGAACTCTCCACGTGCATGTTCAATATAATGCTGATGTAGCTGTGTCTCCTCTTTAAAGGAAATTCCACACTCTGTACATGTCAGGTTTTCAGCAGCTCTTTCAAACAACTTACTGTCCCTTCTCTCTTTATCACCCAAGCACTCCTGATGATGGTCAATAAGATCTTTGATGTCACTAAAAGACCGTGGACACAGGGAACACTGATATGGTTCCTCAGATTTGTGAAGAGCCTGGTGCTGTTGCAATGCACAAGGTGACAAGAAAGTTTTATCACAATGTTGACATTTATGGTTGGGTTGTGGGTTTGCTAGAGCTTCAGGCTGCTTGACTTTGGCTGTAGATCTATATGGTAAAGCCTTTAGTTTTTCTAAGGACCCTGGTGTCATGGAAGCATTGAGCCTGTATCGCAGTTCAGTTGGGAGACGGCGACGTACTTCATCGTGCCAGGTGAGATGCTGCTGTAATTGGCTTTCAGTCCAGTAACCACGACAGCAGAGAGCACAACAGTGGGGTCGACTCTTGGCCTGTTCTTTGTGTGCATTTAGCTGTTCCTCACTGGGAAAATCTTTAGCGCATTTGGGACATTTATAAAAACATTTGGTAGATAAATCTATGGTTTGACTGTGCTGAGCAGGTTCCTCTTCTGAAGATGCTTTCAATTCTTCCTTATTTTCATTGCAAGACCTTCTATGATTTTGGAGAGCTCCTTCAGAAGCAAAATTCAACTCACAGGAAGAGCAAGTAAAAAGACTTTGATGCTCTTCAGGAGATGTGCGAGCAGGTTGTCCTTCAAATGAGAGGTGTTTTTGCCATGTGTGAGCACGAAGTCCACGTTCATTAAAAAAGCTTTTAGGACAGTAAGAGCACTGATACTGCAACTTAGGCCTTTCTTGCTTAGCAATATTCATTTTAGATGTGTGCGGATTGGTGATGGGTGGTTTGTCAGACTCAGCAAGTTTGCCATGATGGTTTGCAAAATGAGTTGTTAAAAGAGACCCGCTCGAGAAAGACATCTGACAATCTGGACAGGTAAAACAGTCATGTGACTGAGCAGTATCACCTCGCTCTTGTTGGTGTTGAGTTTCCATGGGAGGATGATGTAGCTGATGTCTGCGAAGAACACAAAGGTAAAAGAATCCTTTCCCACATAAATTGCATAAATAAGGCCCACCATCCACACTTTTTCTTGAGCATCTCTTGTATCTCTTTGAGAGAAACCTGGCAAATGTTTTGTCTTTGTGCCATCGCTTATGTGTGCCAAGAGCTGAATTTGAGCTAAAGTATCTTCCACATTCTATACAAAGAAAAGGAGTTTTTTCCAAACTTTCCTCTAGTTTTACTTTGGCCACCTCCAGTTGCTTTGCTGGTTCAGCTTTCAGTTTTTTAGATGCATAACCTTTGCGATGAATCCTTCTATGAAAATTAAGGGCACCAACTACTGAAAAGCTTCGGGTACAGTCTCGACATTTGTATTTCAGATTTGAAGCTAAAAGCGTTTTCTGTTCTTTTTGAGAGGACACATCTTGCGTCTTCATTTCTGTCTTTTCACATTCTTGTGTGCAATCTGCCTTGTTTGCTTGTGAACAGATCTTCTGATGATTTAGCAGCAAAGACTCACATGTAAAATGAGCTTGGCATGTTGGGCACTGAAGCTTTTCAGGAGTTGGTGTCATATTAGAAGATTCAGTCCCAGGAAGGACCGTCTCAAAGCCGTGACATTTCATGTGAAACTGAAGGGCCATGGCACGGGAGAAACCCTTCCCACAGTCAGGACACTGATACGAGTTCTTCTTCAATTGTTCAACTTGATAGTCAAAAGATTTGACAGCAGGTTGGAGACCATTGGCATCATGGACGAGCTTGTGTTTAATAAAACAAGCTAAAAAATGGTACGATTTCCCACACACTTCACATTCATATTTCTCCTTTAAATTCATATGGTGTTGTTTTCTCTGGCCCCGCCTGCGAGCACGACCTCTTCTCTTGCGTTGAATGTAACTGTTCTCAGGGTCAGCTTCAGTGCTTCTTGTCTCAACATCTGCACACTGCATGTGGTTTTGCTTGTGATGATAGAAAGCTCCCAAAGACCAAAAACCTTTACCACATTTTTTACAGTGATAAACCTTTGGACCTAAAAGTGACTTTGTTGGATTGAAATGCTTTGTCTTTTCATCTTTCACATTATCTACACTGTTTTCTCTGCCACAGCAAACCTTCTGGTGATTGATTAGACCACCTGCAGATAAATAGCTCTTGTCACATTGCAAACATGCAAAAGGCTTTTTTGTGATCCTGTGATTTTGTTGATGAGAATGCAATGCAGACAGCCGGGAAAAACTGACTCCACACTCCTCACATTTAATATTATTCTTCTGCAAATTTTCAAGCTGGTAAGTAAAAGATTTGTAAGGGACTTTGTCCTCATGTTTTCCCATGTGAAAGTAATGAGCACGCTTGGAAGAGCTTTCATGGCCACAAACCTCACATGTTATAGGTACCCTCTTAGCTGATGTCAATAAAGGAAACTTCTGCTTCCCATTCCTAGTGATTCCTTTGTGCCAAAGCATGTGACAACGCAAGGACAAAGCTTTGACAAACGTTCGGTCGCAATGTGGACAGTTATATTTTCTAGACTCCATTATTTTATCCTTCATTGATGCTTCGTCATTCAAATGCTCATAATCGATCTGTACAATTTTGACATCAATTTCTGGTGACAGTTGCATGGAGGAGGTGGTAGATTCAGTTGTCTGATTTAAGCTTAAGCTAGTGTCATCTCGTTCCTCTTGGTCTGATTCACACACTAACTCTAGATCAGGGTTTTCCTGACCGTTATTGCTCTCGCAATCGTCTGCACCCGTGATGTGGACAACTTCATAATCGACATCTATGTCATCAACATCTACGGTCTCGTCACATTTCAAGTCTCTTTCTGAAACTTGAGATATGTTCTGAGAATACACGGTGGCCCCAAAAGCACCACTGTTGGCCTTGTCTGCCTCATTCTGGTATATTTTTACTGGGCTTGTTTCAGATCCCTTCTTTATGATGTCACGGAAGACATCCGTATGACAAAGTTGATGTGACTGCAGAGCAGACACCCGTGAAAACCGACGACCGCACTCCTGGCACTCGAACGCCTTTTTCTTGAGCTGGCACACCTGGTGAAGAAATGACTTTGCTGGCAGCTCTTCGCTGTGAGCTAATCTCTGATGCCTTTCGTAGAACGTGAGAGAAGTGAACTCCTTGCCGCATTCGTCGCATTTATATGACTGGCCACCGCAGACGAGCTGGGCTCTTCTTTTATGCCAACGCTGATGAGAGGACAGAGCCATGAAGCTGACAAAGGTCTTCCCGCATTCAGAGCATTCAAATCGAGGTTTACTTTCCTCTTTCCCCTTCCCTTCTGAACAGCTGGCTGAAAATCTCTGGTGTGTTCCAAGGCCACACATGGTCCGAAAAGATTTGCCACAGACACAGAGAAACTTTTGTTCATGTTCTTTAGTCTTTTCAGAGGTTGCAGCGTTGTTTTCAGCCTGACCTGGAGCTGCGTTAGGCGACTGAGGTTTTTCGAGCGTTTCACAGCTCCTGGATTTCACCAGCTTTATCTCGTGACAGCGGCGATGGGCATCAAGGGCTGAAGCTCGGGAGTAGCAGCGTCCACAGGTAGGACACTGAAAAGACTTCTTCTTTAAATGGGCGAGCTGATGAAACACCGACTTGGAGGCCTGTTTATGAGAGCGCTGATGGTTGAGACACTGACCAATGGAGGAAAAAACTTTGCCACAATCCTTGCACTCGAAAACTTTCTGTCTTACCATACCGGCACCAAAGTCAGCCTCCGCCCCTTGTTTGAGTGCTTGATTACGGTGCTTAAGTTGATGGTTAAAAAAACCCTTCGAGCTTATAAATTTTTGTCCGCACAGAGCACAGAACAACGTTCTTTGGCCTCCGTCTGTCGAGACGAGCAGGTCATCCCACTGTGAATCTGTGTCCAGGCAGACTATGGGACCATCATGGATATGCTTGGTACGATGCTCAAGATAAGCATCCTTGTTTCCAAAGGCCTCACTGCAATCCTCGCACAGAAATGGCCCATCCCCTAAAAACAGAAAGTGGAGAATAGGAGGTCAGGTTGATGCCTGTTTCCAGAAAAAAAAAGAGGAAAATAAAAATGTATAGAGCCAACATAAAGAATATTGTGTAAGAAAAGCTGTGTAGCCCAACTTAAACAGATAAACGTACTGCAAAATATTATTTATTTGACTACATTTTAACTGCACAGTTAAATACAATATAAATACACCAGAAACAAAGAATTAATTTTCATTTTCTTTCTGTGACTAATAATTATTATACATCCTCACCACCACTTTTGCAATGCTTAAAGAGAAAGTGTTGGAAATACCTCATTAATTACAATTTTGTTTGATAAAATTTGACTGGCAGCTTTGTTGATGAAACTTGTTGCCTAGTAACGACGGCTCATAATTCTTTTTATTGAAATGTCTGTTCCACCTTAAATACCATCGACCACATGGATGACCAAGCCATGTTATTACATGACATTTACGCATTTATCCAAAGCGATTTACAGTGCATTAAAGCTATACATTCTGTCAGTACGTGTGCTCCCCTGGGAATTAAACCCACAACCTTTACACTGCTAACGCAATGCTCTAGCAACTGAGCTACAGGAACACAATGCTATGTATTAATTCAACTTCTTTACAAAAGTAAAATCCTTTTAAAAATACATTTGACAGAAAACAAAACACCTAAAAGTCATTGTAGGGATCGAACACTTTTTACCCAGACATAAATTTTAACATTTAAGTAAAGCCTGCCATCTATAGGCAACATAGCGGGACGGCAGTATTATTTAAGGTGGAACAATTTTTTGAATAAGTAGCCTGTCATCTAGCACAACAGCAGAACTGGTTCAAAACGACTGTTTTAGTCAAAAAACAAAACACTGCCGTTATGAATTACCCCCAACTCCCAACACAAAAAACTGATGTCAACTAACGTCATATTAAGGAATAATATCATACAGCATCCCAGTGTTTAAAAAATAAAATTTCACATGGACATTCTCCATGACGACGAGTACCCGATGATTGATCACAAAATAATGAACTGTTTATTACAAAATAATAAACTACAGAACATAAAGGCACGCCTGTTATCATGTGGTTCACAATTAATGCTAATAAAAAAAATGTGAATGTACGTGTTTAATAAAATATGACGCTGGGAATATATGTGTGTGGCCATACAGACTCCTGTTGTGTAAGGAGAGATCAATGTTAACTGTTAATTCAAAATATTGGTCCGATTTCTAGCTAGTATTACTAGAGAGCAAAGCTAACTAATAGGTCTGCAAAGGTTGTCAACAACAGAAAGTTGCTTACCATCTGCAAATTCATCTCTTTCAGACGAGTCTCCTTTCTTTGTAGCCCTGTCATCCAAATCTCCTTCCCCGATCTCGACCAGATGTAGAGCCACACATTCATCTTCATCTACTTGCTCTACTTTAATCTTAATAGGTGAAACTGCAGCATTGGTTGCAATAACTTCGGCGTGGTCCTGGGCTTTCATTATTGGGCCACTTGGACTTGATTCCATTTCTCCGGTGCTGTTCTCACCATTTAATGCTTTGCCATTGCTTAATGGATCGATGCTGATCGCTTGGACCGCACCTTTCTCAAATTCAGTTGACGAACTTTCATTATTTAAGTGCAAACTATCTTCCTTTTCAGAATAAACAGCAGCCATTATGGTTGTAGCCAGCACGGGCTGTCCTCGATAGGAAAAGCACTGCACTTTTCGCGGTAAAGGGCAGTGTTATTGTAAGGGAAGCAAACTTACAGATCCTACTATGGTTAAAGCTTGGCTCATGAATATTAATTTTCATGAACAAGGAAGCGGATGTGAAATGTGGAAATGGGCGGGGCTTAGTGGTCCGGATGTTGTTTTGGGTAGTCAGGTATCGTGTATATCTAATTAATATAAAATAATATAATTTATTTTAAATATTTTTACAATTCAACATTTATTACATTTTACATTAGCGTCTTTAGTATAAATTACTGCACAGCCTTCTGGTGTTTAATAATCTACAACCGTTGGATAAAGTGGTGGTAAAAATTAACCAACAATTTGGACATTTTAACACACATGGTTTAACTAATAATCATATCCTCTTGAACAGTGTGTGGTATTATACAGGTCAGTGTATACATTAAACTACATGCGCAAACTGTTGTAAAACGATGCTTTTTTTTGTTGTGCCTTTGCTTGAGTTTGTGCCCACAAAATGTTATCAATATGAAAACATATAGAGCATTTAAGATGGCAAAATTTAGTAAAAATAAAACAGCACACAGACTACACACTTTACAGTCACCTTTCTCTGAGGTAAAAAAATTGCTTATGAATAATAATTTAATTACTAGAGTTCATGAAAAATATCATGATACCTTGAGTTCAGCAACTCAAGACAAAAGCTTTTCTTGAGGTCAATATGGTTTGAAATACAGTAACACTATTTTTTAATAAATATTATGGTTTCAGTTTTTTTTAAGAATAACAAAGCACGTGAAACTAAGATAAACATTCAGCCGGAAAATTTAATAACTGAATAAAAACAATATGTTTTATATCTTCAACACACATACCCCATCAGCTTAACAGCAATGTACAATAAAACAGCAAAGAAACAGTCTAAAGTGAGCTATTATTGTATAATGTATATATGTTATATTTCCGTTAAACTCAGACATCTCGCTGTGCATGTTGCATATAATGCATTTGTAATTCTATGTCTCCAGGCAAAGAACAACCACAGATCATGCACTGGAACAGGTGGTCTGGAGGAAAAGGCATTTTATTGCCAATTTTGTGAGGCTCGGTTTGCTGGGCTAGCTGAGGTAAATGTGTAACTTGTGTCATGAGTGGCATCTCATTTATGGTGCCTTGTGAGGTGAAGAAGATGCTTTGTGGTATTGGACCTGGATGTTGCCTTCCAACAGCATGTATTGGATGAGGAGCAGATAAATTAAGGGTTGGTGGAGGAAAAGGTGGTGAGATAAAAGATGAGGGCTGATTTAGAGGAATTTGCTGACCGGAAATAAGGGCTACATGCTGTGGTGCACGGATGTGGCCTTGCTGAACCGCTCCATTTAGGAGGGCTTGTGAAAAGACTGGAGAGGTCTGAAACCTCCATATAGAAGGTCTGTCTCCAAGAGGAAAGCAAGCTGATGTATATGATATGTTCATCGGTCTTATCTGGTTTGAAGGAGGCGCAGTAACCCAGGTAGGAGTAACTTGAGTGTGTTGCTGAAGCTGTGGCTGTTGAAGTTGTTGTTGTAGAAGCTGCATTTGCTGTGATGGCTGCTGTGACAAACGGTGGATTATGCTGTTTTTATGCTTCTCCAATGCCTCCCCAGATATTTCTTGTAAGCTCACTGTTGTAGACATTTCAAAAGACGCTTTTAAATCCCATGGATTACTGTTTTGCAAATCAGAAGCAACAGTGGATAGCATTATACCTCCGGTCTGACCCATTTCTGTTAAACCTGTTTTAGTCATACCAGTGGAATCCTGGATTTGCACATCCTGCTTTCTAGTATGAGTAACTTTATCAGATTCATTACTGGTTGGTGCATCCGTGCTCATGGTTTCTCTGTCATCCTCTGTCGAGATACTGAACAGCTCTGTCTTATTTGCTTGTATTGAATTTCTACTGGGTGATTGCGACTGTGTTTTCACATCCATTGAGGATGCTCTCTCCATTTGGCATGGTGACTCTGAAGTGTTCTGCTGATTCACCTGGAGAGAAGGATGCTTGCCTTTTTGTCCAGATTTATTGTCAGACATTTTTATCTCTATATAATGATTAGTAGCTAGGCTAGGTTGTGCTGAGACTGCCTTATGATGACTTCCTGGCCACTGCATCTGTACATCAGTTGACTGGGCTTCTAATAAAGTCTTCTGAGAGTGAAGCAGCTCTTCTGGTAAGGGGGGAATATGTAACTGCCATTCTGGCTGCAACTGAGCTATGTGGGAATAATTATTTGTCTGCAAGTGCTGCGATCTCAGCTGCATGTGTTCATGCCTGTCTGCATCAAAGCTATGCAACTGTTGCGAAACCATATTTGCCAATAATGATTCCTGTATAATTTGACCAGGTTGAACGTCTTGTCTTAGTGGCATGGTCCTCCCATTGTCCCTATCCAACCTGGGCCTACCTCTCCTGCCACTGCTAGCACTTTCTTTAACTCGACCTCTTTGAGAATGTGTAGACAAAGGATAACTGTGACTCTGCCCTTGCCGTTTACGCATATGTATCTTCTGGTGTACAAGCAAACTGCTAAGCCAAGGGAACGACTTGTGGCACTCCTGGCAACGATGGGGTCTCTCCCCAGTGTGTGTATTGAGATGATCACGGAGCAAGTAGGCTAAAGCAAAGCTCTTGTCACACAGATGGCATTTGTAGGGTTTCTCACCGGTGTGCGAAAGCATGTGACGCTGAAGCTGACTCTCGTCGCTGTAGCCCTTGCGGCACTGCGTGCAGCGAAACGGCTTCTGTTGGTGCAGCCTCTGGTGCGTTTTCATGTTATGATGAAATGCGAAATCCTTACCACAGTCTGGACATTTGTACGGCTTCTTTCCTGTGTGAATAATTGAGTGCTGCTGCAAATAGCTACTAAATCTAAAAGTCTTTTTACACACGGGACACTGGTAGCCCTTGTTGTGTATGCGCATGTGGAGCTCTAACACCGAACGGTAACGGAAACATTTCCCACAGTCTTTACACCTGAATGGTTTCCTCTCTGTCTGGTCCTCCGGTTCTCCTCCTCCTGACAGGCCATCAATATCTGCCTTGTCCATACAGACAGCCTCTCTCTTTTCAGGCACCACATGATTCGTAATGTGCGATGTGTTTACACCCAATACAACTGTTAGATGTGTTTGTGTGTGGGTCTGCAGGGTGGATTCTGTGGGGAATTTGAGAGGACAATACCGGCACACATAAAGCTTATCGAACCTTTTGCCATTCGTCATCCTTTCATACTCTGCTTCGTGTATTAGCATGTGCGCTCTTAAATCAGCCGCTTTATTAAAAAGCTGAGGGCACAGAGGACAATTGCGCTGCTGCTCAGCATTATGGTTTGTGTTTTCTTTACCTACTTCCTGCACATCTCTGTCATAAGATACTTTATGATTTGTATTATATGCCTCAGACCTACTCGAGTCAGAGATCTTCCTATGTTGGCGACGATGGGATCGCATGTTTTGTGCAAAAGCGAACCGTTGTCCACAGTATGAGCAGTGGTAAGGCTTTCGGCCAGTGTGAAGATACTGATGTTGTTGCAAAAGGCTGCTATATTTAAAGTTTTTGCAACAGATTTTGCACTGGTGAGGTCTCTCCTCCGTGTGCCTTCGTCGATGGCCCTCCATGATGTAGCGATGCCTAAAGACCATATTACAATCTGGACACTCATATGGTTTCAAAGCCGCATGGGATCGTTGGTGGATATGCATTGTTTCCACAGTCTGAAAGCCTTTGTTGCACTCTAGGCACCGATACGGACTGTCCATGGAGTGACTCTGCATGTGGGCATTTATAGACACCCTGTACTGGAATTCTCTGCGGCACAACGGGCAACGAAAAGGCTTCTCCACGTTGTGTTTACAAGCATGAAGCCTTAATCTTACCTTTGTAGAGAAACACATACTGCACTGCTCACACTCAAATTTCCTCTGTTTTTTGTATACTTTATGACTTGACCTCCTTCTCTTATGTAGTAATTCTGAACGTGACACACTTGATACAGTTTTAGTTTGACTCTCTTCTTTATGTGTACTGCGATGTTTGATGAGGTCACTACGATGCTGAAAAGCGACGCCGCATTCTTTACAAGCAAGGGAAGCCTCCTCATCCTGGTGCATGTGAGAGTATCGATGCAGGTTGTATGTTTCCCGACGAGTAAATTGTTTACCACATTCAGTACATTCCAGGCGGCTTTTCCTACACTTCATAGTTACAGTAGTCCCAACTTTTTGGGATTCATCCTCTCCTCCCCTCTCCTCTGTGTTGTGTTTATCCTTTGCCATGCTGTTGGCGTCTCCTGTTTCTTCTAGTTCCCCTACCGTGTCTTGCGTTGTCTCGCCATGAGACTGCATTTTGTCCCTTACGTTAGCCAACTCCTTAATAGTATGCTTTGAATTGGAGATTTCTGGAGTTTTTTCCACTGTTTCCTTTTTGGTTTCTTGGTCTGTGAAGTAACAGCATTTTGACAATGAAAGCAATGTTAGAAATTCATTGATTGTCAAATTTATGTTTTATGGAGTATATATAGTACTATAAAACTGACAGTCCCAGCCCTTGATTCTGATTGGTTGAGTCTTGTTTGAAGCCGTTGTAAATTACTCTTTAAACATACACCTGTGACCTCATTACATTGGCATTGCTGTGCCACTGTGTATGTGTTGCTGTTTCTGAAGAACTACTTTGCTTGGCAGAAGAATATTTTTTTTATCAATCACTACATTTTGATGCTGTGGATTTATTTTATGAAACATTGCCAATTGTATAAAAGCAATATACCATGTGAAGCAGTGGTTTACAGTGAATTTAGAACAGCTTAGCTGTTCTTAACAGTTCCATTGTTTCAATATCTCAATAGAACGGAGTCAAAAAATGCTGAAACAAAAAATTTTGTGCTGAATGCTGAAACAAAAAATGCTGAAATAAAAAATTAAAATTCATCTACAACCAATCTTAATCTCCAAGCATGAAAGGGTTAAACAAGTAGTTGTGCTTCTGATTGGGTTAGAACAGGCCAATTACAGAGTAATAATTGCTGCCCCCCCCCTCAAAAAAGCTTCATGCAGGGCTGATCATGTGTGTGAAACAGTACAACAATGTGCGACATCCAAGAGCGCCGAGTGTCATTTAGTGTCTTTCCTTGATAAAGTTGCGCTTACCTATGTTTTCATTGTGCATATTATCCACTGTGACCCCTCCAAGCTCAGCTGAAACGACTTCCCCGTTATGTTGAAAAACCATATTCATCTTATTCTCACCCACAGTGCATGTCGAATTGCATGACATTTCTGATGCATCTTTGTTAAAGGGTGAAAGAGCAGGGCCATGTGAAGATGAATTGTCATTTGCTGGTAAAGACGGAACATCAGAGTCTGTTGTGCCTTGCACGTTACTGCCGTATGCACCAACCTCCGCGTTACGTTCAACAATTGTATCAGATGCACGTTGTTCTAGTTTATCTGCTGTGAGTGTACCGTTAATGGGAATATTCTCTAATGGCTGTTCGGATTCAGACCGTACAGTAGCCATTTTCGCATATTTTTCCGTTTTCTCCACCCACAAAAACATGGAAGCAAGCGATTGATTGGAAGTGTGTGTTACGTCATGCGCACCCCCTGCGACGACATTTAAAGAGACACAGAATTGTCACTAATATTTGTTTGGCTGTATATATCAAGATATTTTATTAAGCAGATTGATTGAGAACGTAGGTTATGCATACGTTAGTTATTAACGCATTGGACATAAGAACGCCAGTCTTTTGTAGATAATTCCTCGAAATGAAAATGTGATTTTTTTAACAGAGACACGCATGCATCGCAGGTACTGGTACAATACATACTGAAAAGCGAAGCTTATATATATAAAATATTTTTAATGGTTATACAGTAATTATTATACTTGTTATTAAATATTTTGATCACTATAATTATAACCACATTAATATGATATAATTATATTATAATGATACTACTATAGCGTTAATATAGCGTCTAATACACATTTATATCCTGCTATAACAGGAAAAACATAATAAATGCATTGATTGCTTTATTAAAATTTTTTCATGGTCAATGGACATATTTTCCATGTACAAGTGATTTTTGTTAACATGGTAAAGAGTCAAAATATCTTGCATTGCATGCAAAGTGACTGGGCAATCTTAAATCTTCACATTAGAAAATATTTTCAATAACAATAATGTTTCCACTGAACTTAAGAACTTCTATGCAATATGATGTACCTTCAAAGAGCACCTGGATGTATTTTCTTGAACTGTGATAACATTAAAGTAACTTCATTTTACACCAAACGTTGGTGCCCAAACTCAAAGAATAAAAGTTGACAATGTTTATATCACCACACTGCATAATTACTGAAGAGTTTTACACCTGCTAATATAAGTGCTTTCTAAACTTGCAATTATTATATATAAACTTAAGCAAGCATATTTGCAAAATGTCAGTAATTTACTATTGGTAACAGAATAAATGTCAATTTAAATACAGTTTTGAGCTTTTTGGGGTGTACATGTATGTATGTATATATATATATATATATATATATACACACACACACACACATACATATATATATATATACATACACATATATATATATATGTATTTGCGACAGGCATAACAAAATGTGGTTGCAATGACATGGCACAATTTGCAACTAGTTAGTTTTATAAAACATTGCTTTAAAATAAATAAATTTACTGTAACCGAACACAATTAATTAATCCACATCTCAATCTTAACGCCTACGCCGTCGTCTGAGGTCTACAGTCCTGCCACGGCGTGACCGCTGAGCTGTTCCATTTAAATTAGTCGGTGGTTCAGTATGCCTGGTACCATCTAAAATATCTGGAGGTGGTGGTAGAGGTGAAACTGCTGCTTGAATTTGCTGCTCTAGCTGTTGATTCTCCTGTGGCAGCTGTTGCTGCAATAACTGCTGTTGATTCTCCTGTGGCAGCTGTTGCTGCAATAACTGCTGTTGATAAGGCTGCTGTTGTGGAGGTTCCTGTTGATGCTGTGTCACTTGTTGCAACTGTTGTTGCTGAAGCTGTTGTTGTGGAATTTGTTGTTGCTGATATTGTTGTTGTGGAATTTGTTGTTGCTGAAGTTGTTGTTGCTGAAGTTGTTGTTGCTGAGACTGAGGTTGCTGATGCTGCATCTCGAGTAGTCCCAACAGGCGTTGCAAAAGTACATTATTCTGCTGCAAGCTGTTTGTAAGGGCCTCTTGTGAAGCCACGAGTGTCCGCATATCACGTCTAAACCCTTCTCCAAACTCACGTAGGTTCTGTTCCATGCGATCTCCAAGCTGAATGGCTGCTTCCCCCAAGCCTCGAAGTTCATCTTCCAGCCAGGAACTGTGTGGTGGAGGGGGTTCCAGTGGCCCCTGATGGGTTACTAAGGATGGTTCTGGGCTTGGCTGAGGGGTCCCGTTAAGGAATGGGGCACTGTAAAGGGGTGAAGGAGGTAGCCAGCGTTCTGATGTCGGAGGTGGTACTATTCCCAAGCCCAGGCCTAAACCCAGTTTATCTTCCATGCTGTTGTCCACACCGTCACAATCGCCATCTCCATCATCAATTTCTTGCTCACCAGCTTCATCCTCTTTGTCAAAGCAATCTCTTTCAGAGCTATCTCCTACTGTGACTGAATAAGAGAAAAAAACAGACATTAACATGCACATTAACCTCTACATAAACTGGATTTAATATTCCCAATGTTTAACATACACATCTAAATTTGTGGAACCAGTGACCAAAAACCTTACCTGCGTCAGTGTCAGATAAGCAAGTGAAGCTGGCCTTTCCCCTGGTGCTCTGCTTCTGGCGAGATTGCTGGAGTCTGGGACTAAGCTGAGCAGGCCTTCCCATAATTGAAGACCCCCTGCTGGATGGCAGGTAGCAGGTTCGGTGCCTTGCATCAGCCAATCTACCGCCGTTACGTCTCTTCAGGTCATCCCAGCGTTTCTTTACTTCTCTCAGAGTGCGTGGGACTCTGGACACAGCATTAACACGCTCAAGTATGCCAGCCCAAATGCGCTCTCTTTCACGCCGCCGAAGCCTCCCCGCTGGACCAAACAGCTCCCCCTCACATCGGGTCACCTCGGATACCAGCACCTCCAGCTCTGCTCCGCTGAAGCGGCTCTTCCTTTTCCCTGCACCTCCTGCAGCTAAAGCTGAAGAAACAACCCTGCCTTCAATTTAAGTGCACATTTTGAATTTTACATTGGCTTATTTACAGTAAGTGTACAGGAGTGTAAATGGCTAAAAATTTTATTTTTCAAAAGTATTTATGTGAGAATTTATTTCTTTTATTAATTAAGTAAAATTTACTGAATTCACTTAAGTAACGCTTTAGTATTACTGTAATGTTGGCAAATACATTAATATCAAGCACTAGTAAATTGAAACAATTGATACTGAACCTTTCTTACAATCACAGCCTTTTCAAAACGGTAAAGCTTACTTTGATCGATTGGAATGAGATCATCTGAAGGCATTCCAGGTGCAACTATGTTGGGATGCACAACCACAACATTGAACGGTAGGCTGCCTGGCAACCCACCATTCTGGTGGTCACAACTGCCCTCTGAGTCGTCATCTTCCCTGGGAAAACCATCCTCTGAGACCCCGCCTCCAAAGTGACCCTCTGGAGACTCCACTTTGATGTGCATGGGAGGCGAGTGCTCATACAGCAACCCTCCCTCCTCGTAGTATTCAGTCATGGATATGTTGTGGTTTACTGACACACCAATTCGACTGATGGACAGCGTGCCATTCACGAGGGTGAAAAACCATCATTCCGTTCCATGGCAAGACCTTCATTGCTTCATTGTCATGTCTAACAAGGATCGCCTTAAAAACGGGCTCAATAATAAACAGCCACAGAAATAGATATTTGAACAGCAATAGGTAAACGTGTCATTTTATGGAGCAACTGTGCGCATTCAGATTGATTGCACGCAGTTAGTGATGCGCCTTTGATGTATGTATCTCAATAATGCAGGTAAACAGAAACCTGTGGCTTCCGCCCTCATGCGAATCTCGGAAATGTTCTTCTGACATTGTTTGACACATATGTACACACATCGATTATTACATGCACGGTTAGGATGCCTTTAATATAAGATCCTAGAGCTCACTTAATCCAAAATATATGTGGAAATGACATGGAAAAATTAGAGGCTACAGAAGAGAGATTGGGAAATAAAAGTAAAGAATGCATGGTCAACACAGTCGTCTTCACATTTAAATCGGTATTTATATTACCGTATCACCTTGAACGTAAAGACCAAATTTACCTTTGTCGCAGCAATGCGCATATAGGCTGCACGACATCCGCAATGGATGCGCATTCCGCATAAATTACGTTAGCCGACACTAGCTCTTCTCACGCAAATGCTGCTGTTCGCATAAAAAGTGAGATATGAGACGTACCTCTGTAACGAAAGAAGTATGGGCTTGGAATAATCATAGTCCCAACTCACACCGGCGAATGGTGATAAACAGGCAAGTACTTGAAAACGCAAATTAATCGTTTCATGAGAAAAGCTAACCTCCTAAAATCCTAAATATACACAAGACCCCGAAACGTCGCGTGAATGTGACGTCACACCAAGGTAGTCACCGTCTGGATATTTTAGAAATTTGGATCTTGGACAGAAAACAAACTCTAAACCATATTATATTAGAACCTCTTATTTGAAATTTTTATTTCATCCAAAGCAAATGAAACACACAAAAGTTTTATATGATTTATATCCTTCCTAGGTGTTAAATTAAAATTTTGAAGATACATTATGTACATTTCTAACTCCTTTACAGAAAGTACAGAGTACATTTTCTTTTTTTTAATACTCTCGTGTCTTTTGGGACTGAGTGCAGTTTTGGTTAAATGAAAATGTTCCTATTGAACATGTAATTTATAAATACTAGATACGGGAAGCATGCAAAGGAGGTCATATAGGTTTTTTGATTAATAACTTTATCTAGTCAAGCATTTTATTCACAAATGTAGCTTGTTTTTAAAAACAAACTTGGTGTACAATTTGTTGTAATACCTTATTAATTCCCCTGTGAATATATTGTACTGATTGAAATAAATGTTTTTATGTTTTAGAAGGTTAGAACCCCTTTGAACCAGGTTAGAACCCCTTTGAACCAGTGTAGATTTTGTGTTATTTTTAATTATTTAATGTATTATTTTGATTTTTGTTTCTTTATTTCTTGTTTTGTTTAGTGTCTACACTGTTGTGAGTATAAATAGATTGCCATGTTGTTGTTATATCTTTGGTATATAAAATATGAAAAATTAAAATCCTGAATAATATTTAATACCTTCCCATTAAAGTGATTTGCTCGATATTTAATAATAGTGCCCATACAGCACACATACTGATAAAATGTGTAACTTGAATGCAAATGTAGCAGAAATAATGGTAAAAATATGAAACAAGTTAGGATGCACTAAAAAACTTCCATTAAATGCACATTAACTATCATAGAAGTGCAAACTTTGTTAATATTTCATTGGCTGTACAAGAAATTACAGAGTAGGGAGAGTTGTCATATATTTACACTTTGGTAAATGTTTCTCAGTGTATGTTGATTTACAAACGTCAACCAAAAAAAGCTATTGTACATTTCCACTGTTGCCAGTGATAACGTTAACACACAAATATCAAACCATTGTCTTAGCCGACAAATGTAACTAATAATATAAAAACTCTATAGTGTATTTATGTATTATAAAACACAACTACTGCTCTGCCCTGATAAAAAAATGACCTTAACCTTTTAGTTAAAAATTACCTCAACATTTTTGCAATATAAAAAGATAAATCAAGAATAGCAATGGTACTGAAAACCTTATATGACCTTCCTTTGCCACCTGTATACTCCCACAAGAGCTAATGATTTGAAAATACCATTTGAATTAAAAATATCAACTGAGTAAAAAAAGGGCAAATTCACCTCACAGTATCATCTACAAGCGGATAAACCTTACTATCCAGCTCTTTTATATGTAAATGTTTAATTGTATATTATATTGGTCCTTTTATTGTCATTTAAAGATTATTAGTGAAAGCAACATTATAAGAATGCATTATAAGAATGCAGTAATATTTAGAAAAACAATGCTTCAATCAGCCAGACTTAGAACTTAAAAGACAGACAGAGACATTTTATTGATAATAAAGAGAAAATAACAGAAAACATTACAAACTAAGGCATTGATTGTTTTATTCCTTTAAAATTCTTCCTTTAAAGTACACATTTGTAATATTTGTAATATTTACACACCCACACATTAAAATATATACATAGATACATAGATTGATACATATTATCTAATTTCATAAACACTGTTATGAAACCCAAGTTGTTTTCACTCTTTAATATCTCTGTTAATGCATTGATATGTGAATTCTGTTTCTTTCTGGCTGTAATAAAAAATTCAAGATGTGTCATGGGGAAAATCTTTCATATCAAAACACATGCTGGATTCACACACTGATTGCTATTTAAAGGTTAACGAATGCACAGAAACGTTTCATGTCCTTGACAATTATCTCCAGCCGTGGATTAGACAAAGTATATAAGGTGAGACCTGGAACATTCAGAACACAACACTCTCAGTTGGTGTAAACATGAAGGCTCTCATTCTTCTGGCTCTGTTCGCTGTGGCCTGTAAGTAAACTAGGAAGGGAAGATTTAGACTGGAATTAATACAGAGCTGTAAAAATATTAATACAGATCATAGATTAATACAGATTAATACAGATCTGTAAATAGGTTTTTGAACAGATATAAGGCATATAATTTAAACAAACACATCATGTAAAGTAGGATCTCTGTGTGTAGATTAGGTGCTAAAGTGACATTTCAAATAAATAAATACATAAAACAAATGGTACAAAAGATCTATTTTAAGTAGAGGTTATTATAATTTGTTAGTCATGATCAGTTAATGGTCATTTTGTGTACTCTGTTTAACAGTTCTTTTACAGTCATTTATGTAATACAACCCTTTATGTTTTATCAGATGCCGCTCCTTTGAACGAGGATGATGACGACAAGATTGTCGGGGGATATGAGTGTACTAAAAATGGTGTTCCATACCAGGCGTCTCTGAATGCTGGCTATCACTTTTGTGGAGGGTCTCTGATCAGCAACTTGTGGGTTGTGTCTGCCGCTCACTGTTACAAGTCGTAAGTAAAATTCCGTATTGTTTCAGATTGGTGTATGTATATATGGCAATGAATATGGGGAGACTGGGGCTAGCTGTTACAGTTGTCACAAGGGATATATCTATAACTATAAGGTTGAGTCAAACGTCAAATGCTTGTTTCCTCCTGTGTTTTGTATGCTGATTTACATACCTGGTGTAAAATTTACTTTTTTAAAAATTATAATCATCTTTGTAAAATGTGTCCACCAAGCTTAAATTCATACATAATCATATTCAATCAAATGAAGGTTCCAGTTGAGATAATCCACAGTGTGACAACATGCTCAGAAGTTGTTTTAAATAAGATGAATCCTTTCTTCTGGAAAATAACAGTGGATATGTTTAACAACTTTCTTTAGCCAATACTTTAGTCATGTGCCCATACAATAATGGACTTTTGAAATGCCTGAGAAATAAATTTGGTTGCATTTTGTAAACAATATAATATAAAAATGTAATGTAAAATTAAATAATTTGTGGCTACAGGGTACAACAAAGTGCTTCTTTAATTAAGCTTAAAGTTTGTCATTGAATCGTATGTTTAATTGTTTTCAGTATAAATGAATATTCACACTCGCTTCTGTGCTCAGCCGTATCCAGGTGCGTCTGGGTGAACATAACATTGATGTCACTGAGGGCACTGAGCAGTTCATGGACTCTGTTAAAGTCATCAGACACCCCAGTTTCAACAGCAACACTCTGGACAATGATGTCATGCTGATCAAGCTAAACAAGGCTGCCACCCTGAACCAATATGTTCAGACCGTTGCCCTGCCTTCAAGCTGTGCTTCATCTGGTACCAACTGCCTGATCTCTGGATGGGGTAACATGAGTGCTAGCGGAAGTAAGTGCTATTAAAATCATACAGAATTAAACTTTATAAATTAGATATTTATCATTATGTAATCCTAAAATGATCTACTACTACATTTCGTCAGGTAACTACCCCAGTCGTCTGATGTGCCTGCGGGCTCCTATCTTGAGCGACACCACCTGCAGAAACGCCTACCCAGGTCAGATCACCTCCAACATGTTCTGTGCTGGCTACATGGAGGGAGGCATGGACTCCTGCCAGGTAAGATGCGTGTAACACATTGTGATGGCATGGTAACATAAAGATATTTAAAGTAGTGGTTCACAATCCTGGAAACATGGCACTGCACACTTTTTAACGTCTCCCTTATCTGACACATCTGGTTCAAAATGTAGCTCTCTGCTAACAATCTGAATCAGGTGTGGTAAAAAACATAGAGCTGTGGGCCTCCAGAACCAGGATTAAGAACTATTAATCTCAAAGAACAAGTACTGTAACAAACGCTGGGTTCTAAAATGCTTTTTTACAGGGTGACTCTGGTGGCCCAGTTGTGTGCAGCAATCAGCTGCAGGGAATTGTGTCCTGGGGTTATGGCTGTGCCCAGAGGAACAAACCTGGTGTCTACGCCAAGGTTTGCAACTTTACCACCTGGATCAGAAACACCATGAACTCCAATTAGATTCACATTTATTTCAACAAGCATAAATAAATGTCTGGGAGACAAAGAATTTCTCATTGTATTATTTTTACATGTTTTGCCCAAATGTTTGAATTTACTCACATCATTACTGTTCATTTAAAAGGTGCATTTCTCTTCAATTTCAGAGGTCTTGACAAGTCATATTTTGTTTGTTAGTATAAAAACATTTTTACTAAATGACAGGATGTGTTACAAATTTACTGCTTTGTTGCTCAGATATTGTTCTCAGAAATTTCTTATATATTTTATAAACATCAAAAAGCCTTCTTTTACCATATAAAATATTTTTCTCTAAACATAAATGACTTTCAGATCCACTTGAGCAACCAATCAAGATTTTAATTTGTTACCAGCAACAGCTTCAGATAAAATGAATAAATTACAACAACAGAATAAATAACTGCATTCATAACAGGGAATTTCTAGTCCAAAAAAATACTATTTTAACAAAAAATTGGTATTTATTTAAACAGCACATCTGCAATGTTTATATCACATCACAAACACGTTTAGAAATGTGACTCCTATTCGAAACCTACGGACAACAATGCCCTCACTACGCTAAAAAAACAACATAAAGATATACTTTATGGTACATTTATATTTCTCCTCTAGCATGTTCCAAATAATGTCCATATAATGCAGTAAGGTTAGAAAAACAAGCACTACATTCTGTGCAAACCAAGTCGTCAGTTATATCCTCTTCCTTTACTTCACATGGTGATTCACTTGAACTGTTTAATTCTTGCATGGTTAAAGATTTGTCTTTAGCATGAACTGGCACTTCATCCATTTGAACCTCATTAGTCTGAGGATCAGGACTGGAATGGGTTTCTGACGGCAGATGAGTTAATGTTGTGGTGGGACTCTGGGTTTCAGGGGTTATTTCTGGCTGCTGCTCTTGTGCTGGATGTGAAGACAAGGAATCAAGGTGTGACGAATGAGCACCATTTGAAGGGAGAAGTGGGAGAGAGTCCTCTTTCTGATTACCATGTTGCCTTGAGGAATTGTGCTGGAGGCGATGAGGTTGATTTACCTGGACATGAGAATTTTCCTCTGTTGGAGGTTGCTGCTTCCAAACATTCTTGCCTTTCTTTGTCATTGGTCCTTTATCCTTAGAGGTGTGGCTAAACTGATGGTGGAAAAGACAGTCAAGGTTCTCAAAACTGGCACTGCATGTAGCGCATTCGTAGGGTCGTACAGCGGGCTGCAGATCAACTATGTAAGGTATCTCCATCAGACTGTTGGTACAGTGAACAACCTGGTGTCTCTTAAGAATGACTGCACTTGCAAAACCTTTCCCACATATATCACAAATGAAAGGCATACTGGAACGATGCCATTCTTGCTGGTGGTTCCTCAGATGTTGTGCATTTGAGAAGGTGTGAGGACAGAATGGACAGACATGAGCATTAAGTTCTGGGTGTTTTTGCAAATGCTCATTGTACAAGCCCACAAACCGAAACCCCTGACCGCACTTTGGACAAAAAAAACGTCCTCTTCTCTGTCTGTGGAGCCGCTGGTGAATCCAAAATTTATTCCAGCTTTTAAACATTTTGTTACAATTACTGCAAGTGAAGCTTTGACCCCGTGCATGAGTTAGCATGTGGGCTCTCAGCCTTCCTACATGCCTAAACATCCGTCCGCATTGTGGACAGAAGTACTTTCTTGGGTCTGCTTTTTGGTCTATGCCATTGAACTGAGATACAAAATAGCTAGATCTAATTGGCTGACTGGGATTGAGGTTATTCTGAGGGTCATAATCAGAAGTAGCTATGACCTTAGGAGGGCAAGCAAGTAAAGAGGAGTATCTTTTGAGATTTTTGGGTGGGGTAATATCTTTTTGGGTAGTCAAAGGAGATTTTACAGCAGATAATGCTGGATTTGAACTTTGTAATTTTTTAGCTGTTTTTACTGGTGGGGAGGTTTTGGGTTGTAACGTGAGAGGTGGACTATAACCAGAAGACTTTGCTTTTGTGAGCCGCATGTAAACACAATGCTTGGCGTGTGCATTCAGCTCAGACTGAAGGCTGAACTTCTGCTTGCAATGGTCACAGCTATAACACTGAGTATCTGTATGTCCTTGTAAATGTAATTCATACTCATCTCGGGTGCTACAGCTTCTTTTGCAAAGGTGACACCGGAAAGATATAACACCAGCCAATTCCATATCTCTAACGGTTGCATGTGGTTGTCTTTTTCCTTCACAGGTGTGTGCTTTTAATGGTCCGGTCTGAGAAAATCCCTTACCACATTTAGAACAAAGGAAAGGCTTGATATGCCAATGTACTCTCTCATGGATACGGGCAGTACAAGCCTGGGTGAACGATTTTCCGCACACCTTGCACGAAAACGGTTTCTCTCCACTGTGAATTCGGAGGTGGATTTTAAGGACAGATTTGTAGCAAAAGACTTTGTTGCAAATTGGACAAGCATGAGGTTTCCCTCTCCCCTTTCCTCTTCCCCTCCGCCTTTTAAAGGAAACCGTTACATTGCTAGGTGAGTCATTTTCTCTTTTGTCAGATGAACTCACCTGGGTAGTGTTCCCTACTGTGGCTCTGCTTTGGTATTTGTGTGCGTATTTCCGATTCCGACTTTTGGAGGATTTATGGACTTTGGAATGAGACCGAAGATTAGAGAGTTGTGCAAAGGCTTTGCCACAATCCTGGCAACTGAAGGGCTTCTCACCAGTGTGGACACGCCGATGAATTATATATGCCGAGGAATGATTGAATTGGCGGCCACAGTATTCACACTCGATAATCTGTTTTTCTTTACGTGGCCGTCCCCGAGAACAGGATGTATATTCAGGTTTACCTTCTGTGATCTCCATAGTGCTCTGCTCTGCATTCGCTTCACTTTTCTGGTGATTCTGCTCTGAATTAGTCTCTTGTGAAGACACACATGTAGGGGGTACGTTCTTTGAGGTCGATTCCTCAATTAAATGATCTACACAGGCATTATCCAACATCACATCTTCATGGTTTAATGCTTGAAAGGGCATGACATGTCCTTGATTTTCAATGTCAGAAACCTTGCTATCTACAGCATCTTTATGGATTTTTGTGTCAGAGTCTTCTTTGCATTGGCTATCACTTGAACTAGATGTATTATGGGTAAGATCGTCTTTTCCCAATGTGGTCCTCTGACCTTCCACAGAAGTATGGAGTATTGACGACTGGCCTTTGTTATTGTCAGACTCTTTTTCTGATTGGCTTGTTACTGTTGGCTCATTAATTGTGGTGCTGGAAGGACAATCAGAATGTCTGTTTGGCTCTGGTGAAACATCACAGTCATCCAAACATTTCTGAGCATCCATGTTAACTTCCGTGTTAGGTGTGAAATCAGAAGTGTCTAATGACTCTGGGACATTATTTTCATCAGTTTCACAGGAGCCTTTTTCTCTCTCTTTTTCACAGGGGAAACATTTGGGTAGAACGTCAGTGGCTGCAGGTGAAGGGTCATTCACTTCTCTGTTCTGGGAGCTTAAAGACAGACCCTTTGAAATTAAATCCCCCATTGCTTTCTTTATTAAATCATGTTTGTTACGCACTTGCCTCCTAGTCTGTCCTTCAAGCATGATGTATGAATCGTCTGCAGGTATCTGATTTTTTCCCCCACACAAACTGAAACACAACAAAGACAGAACAGTATAAGCAATCATAGGTCAAATACAATATAAGTGTATTACATTAAATGCTAATTTGATTAACAGTCAAACAATTTTACATTAGCTTATGAAGAACCAAAGTGCCTAATTAAAATAATGTAAAAAAATATAGTAATTAGGTACCAATTTATTTTAAAATAGTCAATAAATAACTAAATAATTTTACAATTTTCCATTAAACACAACATCTATTGTTTAAAAATGTAATATCTACTTTCACAAAACTAGTATTGCATTTAAATTGTAACTAATTTTTATTAATATTGTCATAATCATAGGCAGAATTTCCTAATGACACCTAATGGACAAATCAGGTATACCTAAAGCCTGATTAGATTAAATGTGTCCAGTGTTACTTCAAACCATTTTGCTCTAAAATTTGTGAAAACTTATTTGGAAACTGAAATTTGAAAATATACGACCCTTTAAGT
>JAZGTJ010001601.1:0-53120 GCA_036877575.1 Botia almorhae | reverse complement strand
TGTGTGTGTGTGTGCAGTTACACCCATTACTCACACGAGTCTGCGCGCACGTTTCTGTCTGTTCGTTTTGCACTCGTTTTATGTACATCAGTTGGCCAGGCCGTGAGGGAGCGTCTCTGCTCCTCACATGCTGTGTCAGCCGCGGTTTCGCGTCTGGTTCAGGCTTTAATTACAGTGCAGGCTGCTGTATTTCTAAGGGGTTGTTGGTCGTCCCCCCTGAGTGTGTATGTCAGCCCTGCTGAAGTGCAGCGAGAGGTGGGCGGGACAGATCGTGACCCCTCCCCCTGATCCCAGTGTCCCACGAGGCTTTAGGGCTTTACCACAGTGCCACTGCCTATCCTGGCCCTGATGTTGCCCACCTGCCACCTAATAAATACACCAGGAACACACACACACACACACACAGATTACACCTTTTATACACACAAATACAGTGACCGCAAAAGTGTCTGGCCAATTAAGTCACATTTAGAAATAACTAAAAGTTATTGCATTACATAACAGAACTCAAAACAAGTGGACACCCGCAAACAAAAAGCCGCACTTAAAACTAATTTTAGGCATTTTTTATACTGGTTTCGGGGTGCACGTGGGGGGACTCGGAGAGACTGGGTCCAGGGAGTAAATTTGGGGGGTGATCAGAATTCCAGTTCAAAATGTAGAAGATTTCCATATTATATCCATGTAATAGCCTCCACACACTATAGAGGGATTTTCTGCATGTGTGGCTTAAAAAATTTAAAATATGTTCCCAACAAGGGTCCCCCGAATTAATCTCAGCCATTTCCACCACTGAGTGGATGTTCCCTTTAAGTTTGACAGCCACAATATCTTTTGTCCAGCTGTTGTTTGACCATTTCAAACCTCACTAACCCACTCTTTTAAAACCTCAGCATGAGCAGTATTAACAGTAATGGGTTGTATGACTTTGCATGTAACATTAATTATTCGAAAGTGTCCAATTGGAATCTCCCATGTGTGCGACCTTAACTCAAAACGACAGATTCAACAACAGAAACAATGCCCCGACTAACAGGGAACATTCTCAGAACATTGACTAATGTTCTCAAATGTTCTTCTAAAATGACCAAAGAATGTTCTTGCAGTAATATTTGTACAACTTTTTAAGTTGTATTCATCATGTTTTATTCATTATTTATCATTCACCATTCAAATGTTATTCTGAAGTTGTTAGTGGAACATTTTAAAAACATTACAGAATTAAACAAATGTTTGAAAATTGTTGTTATAACCAAGCAATAACGTTAATACAACATCTAAAAACACTGGATGTTTTGAATGTTCCTTTAACTTTCAAAATGACATTGTTAACATTTTTGTTACTTAAGGGAAATGTTAGGGAACTGTTCTTACACCCTAAAATAAAAAAATTAATGGGGCACAAAATTAATACACTTACAACACATACTGTACGCCTATAGGCCACAAACAGGGCTTGCATACTGTACTCCCTCTTACATACACACACACCTTCTCACTGGACATTTTTCCTGCTCGCTGTGGCTGTCCGCGTGCGTTGGCTGATCAATAGGTCTTCTCCTGCACCCGTATCGACGACGAAGCTCGCTCATTGATCACGTCCAGACCCCGAGGCCCCGGCTTCAAAGATAATTGGGCGCTGGGACGGGCCTTCAGTTGATTGACAGGGGTCCGAGGTGTTAATAAACCCAGAGGCTTTGCTTTACGTCTGTGCGATGCAGCTCGGGTCATTATTTGTCTTCTCGTCCCCTGTTAAAATGCTCAGAACAACTTCATCCGTGACTTCCTCTCCGCTGAACAGAGGCGGTATTGATTAGTGCTCTTAATGTATGATTGCCACACAGCGTCTCAGCGCGCTATTATTCCACATATTGTGTTCAAATCAAACTGCTTTGAAACAAGTGTCCAGCAAATGATGAAAAGCCTCAATAACTAAGAAGAGCTATATTGATACTTCATTATTAAGCAGACCAACTCCAGCACATTAGGAAGCCATTAGAGGCAATAACAAACACAAGACGCTCATTTGTTTCAATAAGCCATAGTGACTATTAGAGATTAATTGACATAGCATGGGGGTTGGGCTAGTGTTCCGTACATTAATATTACAAAAAGTTTGATAGGATGCAAACACAGCACATAAATAAATGAACAAACAAACACTCTTTTAGACTGGGAAAAAGCGCAAAACAAAGCTCGGGCAAATACGAAGACAAAGAAAGGGAGCGGAACTCAAACGAGCGAAAAGCATATGAGGAATTATTCAAATATTCTGTGTGTAAATCTCATCCAAAGCTTTTCAAAACAATAAAGTAATGAGGCCCCAATTGGGTCCCACCGCGCTCACGGGTTCTGAAACAATAAGAAGCGCTGCAACTGCCTGGGCCCGATGCTAAACCTCAGAGTTCACTTGGCATTGGGTTCTGTGTGTGTGTGTGTGTATGTGTGTATGTGTGTGTGTGCGGATGAGACAGTCGGGATGCTGAGTTGCCGGGGGCGACTGGGCTGCTGACAGAGGCCAGTGTCCCAGCGCTCACTGTTTGGATAATGAGCAGTTGCACACACACACATGCACATACACACACGCTGGCCCAGTGTGCATCCACAGATGCGGCCCAGTTACAAACACAAGACCAGTGATCCACATCAACACAACAGCTCAACACACACAGATAGACAAATCAGGAGAGTCGGAGCCTTAAACGCAAGACGACAGATCATGAGGCCGGACACGTTCAAGAAAGACGTCACACCACTAACATAAACCATGACTGTTTTAATCATTAGCATTTAGTAAAGGAAAAGGGGCTTTAGTAGTTTGTTAGCAGGTACAAAGATGGCAGCTTACACTTACCACTCTTTAAAATCAACACGAAACAACATTTACCAGTTTAACTTGAAATGAAACAATCTTTGTGTGCCAGAATATTCATCATGATATAATGTATATCCCAGAATCAGAATAAATTAAGATCAATTATCATTATATTGTCTTAAAAAAAAACTAACTATTAAATGTATCCAGACTGCTGTCATGTATGCATGTGCAGTTCAAAAACAAACACAAACATCGCCACCCAATGACATTTTACATCATGTGACATCCCAAACAACCAATCCGATGAGAAAAAGCGAGATGTTCTAATTCCTGGAAATGCAGGCTAAGGAAAAACGGAAGAGTCATTTATCAAACCTCTCACTAATTCCTTCTTTTCTCCGGGTTCTCCCTCTTTCAGAGTTGGCCTTAACCTCCAGCACATCACTGGGGTAAAGCGGTGGGATTTTAGGGGGGTTTGGGTGGTGCTGAAGGCCCAGGGCATGAATATTCAGATCATCTGCCTCTCTTTGGTTCTGTACGTGCGATCGGAGCAGATTCCCGCCAGCCCACTGGACCCCGAGGAGCAGAGCGGTTGCAGGGGAACTTTGGATCTGGAGCCAAAAATGTTGTACGGTGACCTAAACTTTAGTCAGTGATATGTTGTCAGACCACTGCAAGTACACAGATTTACACACACGCATACACACAACATTGAGTTTTCATGTTTTATAGGGACATTCCGTAATGTTTTTATACTGTACAATCTGTATATTCTATCCCCTTACACTAACCCTAACCATCACAGAAACTTTCTGATATTTTAGGTTTTCAAAAAAAGATCATTTATGGGTACCTAAAAATGTCCCCACAAGGTCAAATTTACCGGTATTGCTGTACTTATGGAGACATTCGGTCCCCATATGTAGTGAACATATGCAGTCACATGTAGTGAATACCAGGACCGGGCGCGCACACCCATACACACGCACACTGTCACACCTGTGTGTATGCATGTCCTTTTATTCTGAAACATATACGCTTTCACTTGCTGTCTTTCAATATGTGCACACACGAAACCCTTTTCCTTCTCTCTCTATCCATCATACACACATTCTCTCTCTCCGATAGGCATTATGCTAATCTGGGCCCTCTGCTCTGTCACTGGTGAGCTCCTTGAGCCGCGCACGCCGCTCACCGGCTCTGTTCGCCTTAGGGCCCCTGCCGCACGTTTTGACAGAGCATCCCCTGATAGTTGGGATTAGTCCAGCTTGTTTAGATAAACCAGAGAAAGTGGAGGAGAAACGGGAAGGGAGGGGAGAGAGTTCTGGGGTGTACCATGGGTTTGTAGAGTTCTGTTACAGCCAGATGCTACAAGCTCTCAACAGAGACCAGACACAAGGTGTGTGTGTGTGTGTGTGTGTGTGCGCATGCGTGTCTTCGTGTCACAGGCTTCTCCAGCAAACCAGGGAACAAATCAGAGCACTTGGCCGTCTGATGACATTACTGCCAAGCTATAATTAAACAGTAGTACATCAATTTCTCATAGCCATTTGATTATCAGTTTAGTTCCAGTTTAGTTTCAAAGTCTAGTTCCTTTGACAGTTTTTTTCTGACCAAGAACCGCCCACCTAGACGGTACCGTTCTACCCAACCAGTGTTTAATGTTTTGTTTAGGGGTGGATTCATGTTAAATGTGGATACTGGTTTCCGATGATAAATCAACATGGCAAAAACTGGAATTGTACAGCTGTGTCAGTCTGCAAACATTTACACAGAATGCACAGAACACATTTCAGGAAACGTGTGCAGATTTTGCAAAACCTCGCCTTCCTCAAGAAGCAGCAACAACCGAGCAGCCTGTAAACAAGATTTAATTTACACATACAATTTTTATGTTCCCGTCTGTGATAAAATCACTTACCAGCCTTCTGTTGCTGCAGGAGTGCACCCTTTGTTTTCGTGTCATGACCATCTTTTGCATTTTCCTAAACAGAAAGGCTTGTGTTGTGCGCACGGCAGATATCTCCGATTAAGGATGTTGGGGTTTGATTTCCTGAGTTGCAGATATCATTCACTCCACACCGAGTCTCTGTATGTCTTTCATATCTTACCCACTGGCAATGTCACGCACAAGACGCCTTGAGATGCTCCTAATAACAATACGATTCATTAACAATGCATAGATGCTTGTGGTCTCCGAATACGCCGCATATTTTTGGTTCATGCGTAAAGGGCGAGCCTGCTGCGTCTTGTTAGTGAACGTTGCCTTGCGTTATTGAGGCGTCATGTTCCATCCTATAAATGCACGATTCAGCATCTATCAGTCTAATGAGATATTTATTGTGCTCTTTTATAGGCGGCTTTGCATAAGGAAGTGCTGTTTTTATTGGAACATTCCTGCTTGGCATTAATGACACCTTCGCACTCCTATTCGCTTTGAGCAACGTTTGAACCTCCCCATTAAACGGCTGACCTTTGACCCCAGGTTCACCCAGCCCATGTGCGCGTTCCCTGTGCTACTGTTCTCTCTGCGCTGGAAAAGAGAAAAGGCAGAATAAAGAAAAGGAGTGATTATGCTTTCAAAAGAAAGACCTGCCTCTGGAAACGAGAGGAGATCTTTTATTCAGTAATGTCAGACAGCAGAGGGGCCGCGGCCGTCTGGACTACCTGATAGACTTGTGCTTTGATGGGCTGAAGAGAGTAGATGCTTTGAGACCATAAATACATGAATCTTTATCAGGACTCAAAGAAATGTATACAACAGTTTGAGATTGTTGTGTAAATGTTTACAATAGGAACATTTTAGGAACGTTCAAAATGTCTAGTTTTAATGTATTAATGTTACTGTTTAATTACATTATTCAAACATTTTTTAAATTCTGTACCATTTTTTAAAAAAAAAATTTATATGATATATAAGGTTAAAAAAGTTCTACTAACAATACTGCAAGAAAAAATTTTCGGATAACTTTGACAGAACTTTTAGAGAACATTAACCAATGTTCTGAGAATGTTCCCTGTTACTTGGGTATACAGATAGCATGTGCTAAGGTGCAGAGTCCACAATATGCAAGTCCAATATGCAAGTACAGTGTAGTCCCACCCTTAGACGTCACACCCATGGACTGTTGGCTGAACATCATGCATATGGCACATAAACTGGAAACACTTCAGGAGTTTCAAAGTTGTCATCTGATTGGTTGAATTCTACAGGATGTTCGGGAGATGTATGTTACATTCTTTAATAGTCCAGCTGGAAGCATGACACTGAACAAAACAAACTGTGATTAGCTGCTTTACATGTCAGTCAAACGGCCTTTTGGATGGTTCTTGACCAATGAAAGTTGCGATGGAGTCCAGACCTTCTGTTGTCAATCTTACGGTCTGGCTACAAGAGACTATAAAGACAGTGACAACACAGTGGCACATTCAAAACATTGCTCAGTTTGTTTGAGTCTAGCATGTCTTGTTCTGCCTTAACCAATGTTGTGAGTTTACTAATATAAACCAAATAAAATGGTAATTAAAACACCATCTCCGTTAGCCACAAGGGAAATGTCGCTCTGGTAACATTTTAACCTCTTTTGGTGAATTCTGTACAGAAGAGTTTACAAAACAAACATACATAATTCAACAAGCACTTCAGAATGTCTCACACAAAATACAACCACATTATGTAAAAAACTATATCCGGCAAAGACATACAAACATCACTAAGGAAATGAGAGAAAACGAGAGAAAAGAGGATGAGAAAAGAGTAGAGAAAAGAAGAGGAGAGAAGAAGAGAAAATAAGAGGAAGAACAGAGAAGGCCTCAGGAGACGTGGGCCATTGGTGGCCCAGGGGTGATGTCAGCCTATTAAACTGATTTCACAGGTTTCCTTAACGAAGCCACTCGGCAGTTAAAGGGCAGGAAGCATCTCGTTTCACTCTTCCCTTCAAGCTGGATGCACGTGAGACTTATTGAAAGCTCCTGACAAACAGGCGTGAAGAAGGGCAGCTGGTGGGGCAGCCCTCTCAGGACCCCGACGCAGCCCTGCCGGAAACACAGGTGGTATAAAACAGCAGCCGTCAGCTCTTAAACATTTCTCTTTCTCTCTCTTTCATTCCGCCCTTCAGAGGTCTGTGAGAAACCTGATACGGGCTGTTGAGACACAGAACTCATACGGCTGAGACACTCGCAGGACTCGGCTGATGTCACTTCCTCTGAATACACCTGTGCTCACTCTACTGCAGAAAGTTAAGACAAAAGATTTCTTCAGGTCGTGTCAACACGCACCCAAAACTGACCTTATTAACGTTCATACTGAACTTTGGTCATAGCAGAACTGTATTAGACGAATGAGCAGAAGGCTGTTAGGGACACAAGTTTAGTTTGAACAACAGGTTGTACCGACTTCAGCTTCTTCCATGAGTTTTGTTCACTGGAAATAAAGGCCACCTGTAACCATCCAATTAATACCCAATAGACAAACCTAAGTCACTCAATGTTTTATTACATTACTTTTAATTTGTCACATTATTAAAGTAAAATGGCTTGTGATCTTTGTTACATGTTGACTTCAAAATCTGGCAAACGATGTCTAAATCTAGGGACACACTTAAAGACTAGCTAAAACATTCTAAAACTAAACTCAATGCACTTAAAGACTGTTTCCATCTACTGGAGTAGATTCTAGTCTGGTTTTAGCCCATTTTTTGAATCTGACAGACAAGCCATTTTCCAGCTAACAGGAAACATTCTCAGAATGTTGGCTAACGTTCTCTCAAAGTTCTCTCAACGTTATTTAAAGCGTTCTTGAAGTAACAATAGTAGAACATCCTTTAATATTGTTTATCAAATATACCAAAAACATTAAGTGTAAAGTGAAACATTTGTATGTCTGTATACAGTCTCCAGGGCTGCAGTGATGTCATCAATCAGAGACACCAGTTGCACATGATAAACATTTAAACAAAATCTTTGTGAGGACAACTGGTAATGATTGCTTTTTAAATTCTAAGACTAGAATCTTTCGACACTACACACTACACAACTTTATCTGCTGAATGTAAGAAACAACTGCTTAACTAAAATCGGCACAAATTACATTCTTAATTGGCCTGGAAATCGTTAAGTGTGTGTCCAGGTTAAGTGTGTGCGAACACACCTTTAAAAACACACTTTTTAAAAATGAAAGCATTTGTCGCATGATTCTTACACACAAGATACACTGTATCAGTATCAGTGTTTCCTGGGAACTCAACCTGTGACCTTTGTATTGTTGGTTTTGTGATACTAGAGCTACAGAAACAAGCTACCAGATGTGTAATCACAAAACAAGAGGCTGTAATCCTGCAGCTTTATGCTTCTTAAAACACATTTTGTTGTCTGTTGTTTGTTTGCCCCAATCGTACAGATCCAAAATAATCGAATCAAACGTTCATGTCCTCGCGGAATCTCACAGAAACTTTAGACCCGTCTCGCAAATATCAAATGATCTGATGTAACTCTTTTCATCTTCTTTCATTTGTACAAAGTCTCACGGTTTCCTCTCCTCTCCTGCCAGGTCCCTTTGCTGGGACTCAATCCCAAACATATGTGAAAGCAGGTGTTCTGTCTGGCAAATTGAATCCTTCATTGCACTGTCTTAACCACGAGCTCACATTGGAAACGCACAGGTGACTCGAGTCTGTACGTTTCCCATGGCTGATGTTTGTGACCGTGATTGTGGGTGGTGGAGTCTCAGGCTCTCTGGGGTGTTGACAATAGTGAAGCGCTTGTGAAAATAAAGCCCCGATTCCCCTGTGGCCTGGTGCGCCATCACGCAACGCGCTCGCACGAGTCCAACGAATGATGAAAGCTTTGCTGTTAAAAGCTACACCTACACTCCTAAAACCAATAAGACAACAACCCAATACGAATACAGTGATGTTTTATCCCTGCACAGCAGAAATCAGCTGCGCACAGCCTATTAAACAGAGAATGTATTATCCCTTTAAACCTTTGACTGTGTTGATTTCTCCTGCTGTCTTAGTTGGAGGTCGGAAATTTAAATGTCCGACTAGTTAAAGCTGACTGAGGCATTTGTGTCAGCGAGTTCAAATAATCCCGAGAACATCAAATGAGTTCACATCCAATGTGACTTCTCACAAATGCAATGTGACTTCTCACAAATGACAACGAAAATGTTTAACTTTATGACAAATGTGCAGCAGCTGCCAGTGTACAAAGGCAGAATGCTGTTTGTGTGAAATGACAATGTGTGTGACAGAGATGTGTGTGTGTGACGGCGTATTATAGAGAGAGATGTGTTTATGAGTGTGTGTGTGTGTGTGTGTGAGAGAGAGAGATACAGAGGTTTGTGTGTGTATGTGTGTGTGGGGGGGGGTCCTGGTATTCACTATGTTATAGGGACCAAATGTCCCCACAAGTATAGTAATACCACAAAATTTTGACCTTGTGGGGACATTTTTGTTGGTCAACATGAGGAAACAAGCTTATAAATCATACACAATGATCTATTTTGAAAATCTGAAAGCTTGAGGTGAGTAAAATTCACACTCATATTAAATCACATGACGTATTTATATTCCAGATTAGCAGCTCAGTCAGCGGCCAGGCCAGAATAATAATCCATCCATCAACAAAATTTCTCAAATTGATAAAGTGCTGAGTTACGTTACAAATACAACTCCCTCTGTTTTTAACATCAGAACATTGAGATCATCGGGGGTCTCGGATAACAGCTTCCCGTTACTGTTAAGAAACACAGTGGATCTTATCATACATTTTACAATGTGTGTTCACCTCTATAGCCTCACACCTCCTTTGAGATCCCTCGAGCGCCCCATCCTCCTGACACTCAGCCCAGCAGACGCTCGCTATGCTAATGCCCCCCTCCGACAGACTCCCCCTGTAAAAACAGCACAAAGAGCCATTTAGACTTAAAAGACACACATAAACAAAAAAGGAAAGAGAAATATAAAAGAAGGGAATAAAATATGAAAGCAGATGAGAAAGAGAGTTGGTGGGGAGGAAAAGAAAGAGCACATGGCGCCCTGGAGGTGGGGGTGGAGGGCTGGGGAGGGTTATGCTGGCTGGGTGAGAGGATAGGAAGTCAATTATGCATTCTGAACCCTGGTCGATGTAGCCCCCCAGGGACCTGACTGCACACCTCAGGATCAGTAAATAATTGACAGATAATATTAATTGGCTGTGGATTAGTGAGCAAGTGGAGTATCGTGGCATTAATATTTGATCAGAAGATGATAGCGACTCCTGGCAGAGGCTGGGAGGGGCAGCTGGGTCTGGTTGGCTGATTAGGGCCCTGTAAAGAGAAGTGAAAAGGAGACAGACCCTGTGCCATGTAGACTTGTACCCCTTCTTTACACTCACAGAGATGGAGAACGAGAGGATGTCCTGGGGTACAATTGAGTTTTAGACCAGCTACCAAGATAACATTTTTAGGTTGTAAAAATGGTTCCTTAACGTTTCCATTAAGTAACAAAAACATTCAAATGTTATTTTGAAAGCTCTAGGAATGTCGTTTTTTTAGACATCGTATTAACATTATTGCTTGGTTTTAAACAATACTTGGTTTTAACGTTATTCAAACATTTTAATTCTGTAACGTTTTTAAAAGACTCCACTTAAGAATAATGTTTTTCATATATATGATATATATAACGTTATAAATCAATCTACTAACTTTACTGCAGAAATGAACGAGAAGAACTTGTAGAAAATGTTAGCTGACGTTCTGAGAACGTTCTCTGTTCGCTGGGTAACCTCCTACTGGCAGTAAATTGGCGACTGGATGATTCAAGGCGTACAGACACATATGGGGGATGGAACAATAAGATATCAGGATCACTTTCAACCTTCGGTTGTTGTATTATTGGTGTTGGGCTCTGCGGCAGCCTGATCCTGCATGTATGTGTGTAGGCGCGGGTGTGAAGAGGCAGCGAGATGTCTGATAGTGCGTTGTGGGATCGCACTGAGCTTGACTGGGAGTAGTGGGGAGTCGACAGCGATCAGTGATGATCTGATTTTCTGAGTGGAAGTCTTCCAACACGCGACGTGAGGAACCCAGCCACTGAACTCCTGGAGGCTAATTAAAGTGCTAGAAGGCGAGTTCACGGTGCGTCTGTGACAACACAATGAGGAAATAATTTGGGGGGGGGGGCTGTGCACTCGAGCTCCAGTCACAACAATACTCAGCTCTCCTTGCATCTACCATATGCTGTCATTTGTTCAGTCAAATCCCCTGAAAGTGACGGCCATTCCAGGCGGTTGGTGTGTATCAGGCCCATTTCCTCTGTGACTTCGCCTCACAAGTCTAATCTAACAGTCCCGTGGGCATTCAGCACAGAGGTTTAAAGATGTCAGCTCCATGACCATCACATCCCATTCTTTATAAGCCAAGCAAATATGCATAATCATAAGCGTGGGTGCGTGGGTTGGCCGAGCAAACAAACACAAGGTTCCCCAGTTCTCTCAATCAAATCAACACTTTGCTGCTTTTCCATATGGATAGCTAATTAAGTTTTAATTGATTATGAATCTATGGTATCATAAAGCATCAACGCAGTTCTAAAAATGGCCACAAATGGTGTTAGGATTGTTTATAGAAATGAGCAGGAAAAGTTTGGGGTAAAAGTGCAAAATGATCTTTAAATGCAATTACATTTTCCAAGTTTTGTCATTTCGACAAGCAAATGTCACCTAGTGCGCTTGCTGTGCAATAGCTGCAACTGTGTACAGTTTAAGTCATTTTATTCTGTCCTCTTTATACATCTCTGAGTAACTAATCGGAGTCCCTCTAATGGTATAGCAGTCTCGGCCTTCAGCAGATTTGAACTCTGTGTGACACGAGTTGCCTCAGCTGCATTTCAGTTTAGGACATTTAATGGTCTCCTGGATGTCATACAAACTTAGAGACTTCGACATTTATTTGGGACTAACACACAAAGGAAAACACTTGGAATTATGGGACATGAGCTGGACTTTTGTTTTTAGATAAATCAAAAGCATGCCCTGAAACCACACTAAGTGTATCCCAAACTTCAAATGCCCACCAATACATTCAAAACTCAAAAGACATGAGGGAAAAAGCTTATTAAATGCAGTAACTATCTGCCCAGTTTGATATTAAACCAGGAAGTGTAGTTCCCAGTACATTGTTGGCGAGGTCTCCGCGGTGAGCCCTGCCAAAGTGGAACAGTCATTTTTGGCGACTCCTGGCCAAAACCAGAGATGTGCTAAACAGATCGTCTTAGAGCGAAGCACTTTTCACTTCCTGTGATATTTAAATTGATCTGTACTCAGGGTATATGCTGCATAAGGCATAATAATTATTATAATTGCTTTTTTCACCAATATCCCAGTTAACTGGGAACGTTCTCAGAACATTGGCTAACATTCTCTCAACGTTCTCTCAAAGTTCTCAAAAACATTTGTGCATTAACATCAGCAGAACATCTCTAAAATTGTAATACGTAAAAAAACATATCAAAAATGTTATTCTTAAGTAGTTAGAGGAACATTTTAAAAACGTTACATATTTAAAGTGTTTAAATAACAATCTTTAATCAAACGTTAATGTTAATATAACGGCTAAAAACTGGACGCTTTGAACATTTCTAGAATTTTCCAAATAACATTTTTTATGTTTTTGCCACTTAATGAAAACATTAGGGAAACGCTCCTTTAACCTAAAGTGTTAGCTGGAATCATTGTTTATGGTCACATGCATAATAGTCATTAATATTCAAACATGTCAAAGCGTGCCATCTCCAGGCTTCTGCTGTGAACCAAACCCCTCATCTATGCGACACAGATGTCTTTCATTTTGACGACACCTCGAGACACTGTCAATAATAAACAGCTGACGAGCGCGACACACCCTTTGAGCCAAACCCTGATCTCTAAACAGCACATCCAAATCCCAAACAAAGCCCCTGGTTTTGTGACAGATCTGAGAGACTTCAATTCCCCGGTCTCACATTCTCCTTCCCAAACCTCCGCCTCCATCAAGTGTAGCTGTCAACACAAGAACACATGTTTCATGTTAGATCACTGTTTAAAAGCAGAAGACCGGTTTTGTACCTGCAGAGTCCAGCAGTGACTGCTGGGGTCCATCCAAGACAAAGGGACAGAGATGGGAATCTAAAGCAAACCGTGTGAGTGTTTTGGGGAAAGCTAGGCCCTGTAATCTCATTGCCTGATTTCACAGAGTCAAACCCCTCGTTCCTATAAAGAAAAGGTTCCATGTTAATCCTCAGTTTTGGCACCAGTTCTTCATTTCTGTAGTGGGAACAAGAGAAAAGGGCATTTAGACACACTGGGACACTGTCAGAGTAAGTCCACAGAAAAAAAGAAAAGGAAAATGAAACACTAGAAAAACTAGTTAAAGGTTAACTAGTTAAAAACTAGTTTATTATATGTGTATTCATCAGTTTCGCTCAGCTTTATGTTTAAGTATGTTTACACCTGTTATTTTAACACCATAGGCGATGCGATCACACAGTGTTGATAAATGTGTCTACAAACAGTGACTCAGTCACTCAAACTATATTATGGTGTGTTGGTAAAACATTTCTCAGTCAAGTTGAGTGCATCATGGTTATAGCATTATGCTAATTTATGCTTGATGGACAATAACAAAAGATTAGCTAGTTCCATAACAAAATCAAAGTAACACACCAAAGGTGTTAAATGTACAGATACGTTGAGTAATTGTAATTTAATGAGTAATTGTAAAGCACATCGTACAGAATGTCTCCAGCTCACCCGACAACAACACGGACCAACACATATAATGTGAACCATACACGTGAAATTCAGTTCATACATGAATACGGTTTAATGCAATCTGATGTTAATACCAGGTGTAAACAGGCCTGTTGGTTATGAACAAGCACTGTGTTAATGATATGTAGATTCCTTTACCCAAACCCGGTAAAGAAAGAGCGACAAACTTTTGGTGTCACCTCTAGAGATTTTCCAAGGCCACCATGAGGAAGAATAAAAGACCTTTCAGTCAGTACCTAGAATAACTAAAAATGAAAGAAACAAAGCCACGTTTAGGTAACACTCAGTGAGAAGAGGTAAATGATGGACGCGGCTCTCTGAACACTTCGTTCGGTGGCTTCCTCATTACCTATTAATTTTCAGGAGTGGGGAATGACAGCTCATTTCACTGGAAGCTATGCTTTAACAATGTCAGTGATTAGCTGAGGAATCCCATTCTCTCAAATACCTCTTAAAAGTCTCGATTTCCGCACTAATATAACTTACTGCCAGGGATCATTCCGAGTCATTCCGGAGCCACTTGAAGCTGTTCTGAAGTAAACATCATTAGAGAGACATCATCTCCACGTTGCTGATTGCAGCAGGTTCTTTCATTAAAAGAGACGTGCAGCTATACGAGTCTAAGTGGAAATTCAGATGCGTGTGTTGTCTTAGCAATTATGATATGCACACAAACACACAGAAGCAATAACATAAACAACAAGTCAATATGAACAATGGTGACAAAACAACAGGATGGTAAATTGGAATTGGCCTGCTGAAAGAATAAAGGTCTTTGAGATATTTTTTTCCGCAAATAAGTATTAAACGAAATCTCTGCTTTTTCCTAATGGAAACTCCTCAAAACAATCTCATTATAGTCTAGTACCTCAAGAACCTCCTTAGAACATGCAAACACACGAACTGGCCGAACTCAAAATCTGACAATTCAGCTCTTCCCAGCTTTTCCCTGGTCCAGCATGTACACAGAGTGGGAAGGAAGTTGTTGTATCCTTGGCAAGCTCAAGGATACTGGAAGGGATGCGATCTTGATCCGGCTTTATCCTTAAAGCTGGGTGGTGAAGCTGGGTGGTGAAGCTGTCCGCAGCGCAAACTCCACAAATTGAGACAGCTAGATGACATGTCTGATCTGTCCACTGCATGCTGCCGCCAGAGGAAGTCCTGGAAACATGCGAAGAGCAAACTTTTTAGTGCTTGCGTCATCATAAAGAACCCAAAGTTTTTCTTTTCTTTTTTTCTAACGTTGCAAATACAGCTGAGTATGGCACATTTTTGCTCGGGTCTGATTGGCTGGAAATGTATAAATTTACCAGATCAATTGCAACTAGTAATGTTTAGTTTAGGAACATTTAAAAAGTGTTTCTTTTCTGCACAAAACCACAATCGGGGTCTCAGGAATAAAAGCATGCGTTTTACACTACATACTAGTAAATAATCAAACAAAACTGGTAAATGTATACAAAACAATTTAAAATTTAGGGATAAAAGCAGTATATTTTAACTAAAAAATAACTCAATGACTACAACAACATTCAAACAGGTATAACTATTTTAAACCCTTATTAAAGTACGTCGGTAACTTGTTATACCACAAGGCTAACCAATATCTAGTATTGTAAAAATCCAGTAAAAGTTGACTGAACTTGAAAACTAGATAAAGTAAGTGTGGCATCTTTCAGAGTGTGGAGGCTGTCTATATGCGTGATTTGACCATGTGTGTGTTTATCTGTACGTAGTGCATATTATGCCTACATTTGCTGCACCACACAGTCCCAATGCACTGGTTGCCAAGCAACCAGTGTACACAGGGAGCGCCAGCCGTTGGCGTCCCTGAACCGTGTGGATAAGAAGAGACTGCAGGATGAAAGGAAAGCAGGAGGTGTGAGAGAGAGAGAGAGAGAGAGTAGGGGAGAGAGAGAGAGAGAGGCTCCTGTTTGGATCATTTGTGGGTGAAGATGTTGACACTGTCTCGTGCTGTACAGCTTTATAGCTTGTAGACAGCCAGTATAACACATCACATTTCTTCTACATTGTTTCTTAGAGTTTGTCTACTAAAACAATTCAATTGTTAATGTTGAGACTTGTTGTTAACTGACTTTCCTAAGCCATCTCTTTAGACCCCCGCAGAGTCGAGCAGACAAGCCCAGCGCTCTGTCAATCACACTAGAGGATGTTAATATGGCTTGTTTTCTTCCTGCTCTGATCCTTGGGGAGTATGCACTAACCAGCATGGCCCTGGGCCTCCTTTCAGGGGCTCAGGGCCTGGAGTGCTGCTGCTGTTTGGAAACACAGACCGTACAGAGCAGGGCCGAATTACCAAGTCAACACAGAAGAGTGCTTCTGTTTTGGAGTGCAGCTCCAAATCTGAGGTTCTGTTGCTCAACCCAATTAACTAGTATGACAAGCACTAATTTAAACAAACATAAAACACACGATCTAAGAAACAAACACAAGAAGACAGTGCCCAGTTTATTAAAGGAATGATCCTGCATAAATATATGCTGTCGAATACCACAAACAACAATTGACTCAACAAATTGACACTGTTTTAATTGTCACACTGTTTTGAAAGCATGACAGTTACCTTCTAAGTGTTAACATGAGGTAAACGGATGTTTATTCATCTTGAAAAGTAGTCCGGGTTTAACTCAAATAAATTATTACAGTACCAAACCTGAGTGACGAACAAAAAACAACGTTCTGTGATAATCTATCCCAGCTAACAGGGGACAGAACGCTGGCTAATGTTCTCTAAACATTCTCTCAAAGTTATAAAAAACAGTTTTGCAGTAACTAGTTGAACTTTTTGAACGCTATATATCAAATATATCAATAATGTTATTCGTAGTGTAACGTATTAAGAACATTACAGAATTAAAAAATTATGTTCTTATAACCAAGCAATAACGTTAATATAATGGAGGATTTCAATAGTCATAGAATTTTCAAAAATAATGTTTATTAATACTGGTTATTTTTGTTACTTGAAAACATTATAGGAATGTTCTTACAACCTAAAATTGTTAGCAGAGATAACACCTCAGATACTGAAGTATTCTACTGCTTTAAAGCAGAGATCAACTCCTTTAAACAGTGATTGGTTAGAATGAATAAATCTCAGCAGACAGAGCGACACTTGTAGCTAATTAACCCATTAGACTCAAACATGTTTTGCAACATGCACTTGAGATCAGCTCCAATCAGAGTCTGCCAGCAGAGACCCTTTGAAAGCAAGCCTCTAAACTCTGAGCTCTCTGCAGCGTCTCAGACAGTTCCTCTGGTATGTCCTAATAAAAAACAGCAACGTTTCCTCTGCATAAACCGCAGTTAGTAAAACCACTGATTTCCCACTTCTTCCTGGTGGTCATTTAAATAAAACGGTAACCTAAAAAGGAAGCGTCATGACTCATGAAGACGTGGGAGAGGAAGAAGGCATGACTAAGATGACTAAACAATATCAACCACAGATGAAAGTGTCTCGGCTTTTAATCCCTTACCTCAAACAGACTCCAGCCTGGAATGCACACCACCAGACACCTCCAGAGTTAAAAGTCACAAACCACGCAACAGATCTGGCTTCAAGTAACAGCTTTCATTAATTGGAAAAAATTGTGAGAAATATGACAATGAATTGGGTTGCGATTTAAAGGGTTTCCAGATAACAGCGAACAATCTCAGAACGTTGGCTAACTAACTGTTTTCTAAATGTTCTCTCAAAGTTATCAAAAAATGCTCTTGCAGTAACGTATGACAAGCAGTGGACACTGTATGTTATGGGGACTGTAACATATCTTAAAATATTCCTTTTGTCTTTCACCTTAAAAAACAAGATGATAACAGAATTTTCATTTTTTGATCAACTATTCCTTTAAGAAGCAGGCATGACCCTTTTTCTGCAGATGCTCCAAAGAGTTTGACGTTAGTTTTGTTAGTGAGACTATTCAGGTCAGTGTTGCCATGGGCGCCCCCCTTGGGTTTCATGAAACTGTGCTACATCAGGTGGCTCTGTGCAGTTTTTTGTAGAGGTACCTGAACGGAACATGCCAGTTTCTATAAATGTTTGCAGAAGAAAAAAACTGACAGGTAAAAAGGCTTTCTTGATGGGATAAGGAGGACAGTGAGAAATAGAGACAGGCATGTATATCTGAACTGCGGTGCCAGGCCTCTGGTCACAATCTCACAGATTTGCATTCCACTCTAACAGGATATTGCCCAAAGTCCCCCTGAGGAGCTTATCCGTCCTGTTGGACCTTACTCCCAGTGTGCACCACCTCACACACACACACACACACCTCTCACACACACACACGCCTCTCTTTCTCACACACACACACACACACACACACACTAGGCTCTCACACACTTTTAGCTTTTACATTCAGATCTCTCTCACACACACACACACACACACACACATTTCTCTCTCACTCACACACATTCAGCACACACACAAATAGACACTCTCTCACACACACATACACACACAGTTTAATCCCTTCTGTTTCTTTTCTTTCCTTCAGCTCTTGCAGTTTTGCTCTCACACTCTTCATCTCAAAGGGTCTTCATCTCAGCCCTCAAACCTTTCATTAGTTTAACTGTGTACATCACTTCTGCTCCACAAGTCTGTTTACCTTCAGCTCTACTCAAAAACAGGGACAAGTCAGCAAAACTAGTTATATTTTCATGTAGCTAATAAACAGACAATATATAATAGCTAATGACAATATATAATTTGTGTGTATTTAAAAGTAGAGACTGTGTACCTTTTGCAGTTTAACAGATATTGAAAGTTCTTCTTAAAATGTACAGCACGTTTTTTCATCATAAAGAAGTTAGTTGTGGGTTTTTGTCAAACCCACATCTGGGCATTACAAAAGGCATAACATTGAAAAAAACAATACACACACCACAAAGCCCTCGTTCAGCCTTCCATCATGAAAGAAATGTGATTCAGAGGCGGCAGGCGATGTTTTTATGAGTTTTAATTCTGTATACCAGCTTCCCCTGGTCACAAACCAGCCCCCACGTGGCTAGTGGAGAAACAAAAACTCTTTCTGTCCTATTCTCACACACAGACCAACACACAACTTACCCTCTCTTTGTCTGAAACACCCCCCCCCCCTCTCTTCCAGAGCATCTGGTCTTGGGTAGGGCAGCATATGTTTTAATTTTGATTGACTCACCTGTCACCTATACTGCCCCACTCATTGTTACCCCCCCAAACACACATTCAACCCCCCCTTTCTACCCCCTGTAAAATACCTCTCCATTCCCAGCCGAACGCAGGCCATTAACCATTTCCTACGAGCTGCTGGTAAAAGGAAGGAAACAGCATGCCTGGCTTTCACACAACACGCAGCGTTAGGAAAGTTCTGCGCCCTTGAAGTCCGGCGAGCCGGGGTAAAAGTCACCCTAATTGACGGGCGAGCTTAATTTAAATGAGCCCGTAACTAAAATCGGACTAGAAAGAGAGGAGAGACCTGTGATCGGGCAAAACTTTCGAAACCTTTCAAACGGCCGCGTCGTCAAACCACTTTGATGTGCTCGACGCTTTTCATCAGTTTCCTCTCCGCGTATGAAAAAGCCATTTCAAGTACAAAGGCTCGCGAGCACATTTGTAATTTGTCTCCTCTTTCGAGAACAAATGGACGTGGCAAAAACCATTTTCCCTTGTTCTGGAAAAAAGAGAGAGATCTGAATGAAAGTGCATATGAAAGGTGCGAGGCGGGAGAGAAGAGCATGATCTCGCCCCGATTTTTCACTCGAGTCAAACCCCATTTCACGTCAGGCTGTTGTAACACCTAGTCCATGAACTCGCGGGCTCTTCAAGAAAGACAGACATAAATGAGAAGGGTACAGAGGTGGCGAAGCAGGGGGTGAGGAAGAATAAAGATCCAAATCCTCGACTGTGAAAACTGTGGTACCGGGGAAGTGTATGCACGCCTTGTTTGGCTAATAACCTGGAGCCTTGTAAAATGTGAATGAGGCAGTCCTCTGGAGCTTATAATTTCACACCCGTGAGGCAGGGGAGATGAGTGTGAATTGAAGGAGGACAGCTCCAGGTTGGCGGTTCCCCAGGCCGCCGCACGACAGCGTAGAGAGCAAGACCGCTGACTCCTGGAGTAACAAAATGGGGGTCAGAACGCTCATCAAAACCACATCGAGAGAGGCAACACAGTCACAGTTATTCACAGTGAACCACATGCACACACATTAATTTTATTCAGAGGGCTTCTGACAACCACCATGGCAAACATATTTATTTCGCACCTACATGTAGCACTAGGGCCCACGAGGAATCTGCGAGCGTGGAACCTGAAGAAGCGGAAAGCCTGTCATTCATGAAGATCTACACATCCCACACCCTTGCGTGTTTATTAAATATTTTCTGATAATGCTTTAAGCTACCAATAAGACCGTGGTACTCTGTTGAACACAATTTCCAATGTTTAAATCCATAAAGCAGATACAGAACACCAGGTCCGGGCCAAGAGATCACTTATGCATATAAGACCTGTCTGCCAAGACTGTCGTTCATCTGTAAAGCTGAAGTGTGTAATTTTTAATACGCCTGTTTTTTTCTCCTATCCCAGCTTAATATTCAGAGACAACTACAAGCAATGTGTAGGGTGATTTCTGTAGTGTAAAAATGCAGTTTCAACACTTTACTCTGTTTGTCCAATCACAGCCGAGGAAAATGTTCCAAAAACCTGTCTGAAAACAATCATTAATTTATTAAATGATGCTTCAATCACTTCAATACCATTCTTTAAAAAGGGGCAGTGTGTGTGTTCTTGTATTTCTACCATTGTGGGGACCAGATATCAACACAAGGATGGCAGAAGTAACACACACACCTACATTGTGGTGACCAGTCAACTGATGATGCTTATTTTAAAATGTACAAATTGCGGAGGGTTTTCTTTGATGGTCAGGGGTAGAGTGAGAGTTAGGGGATAGAATATACAGTCTGTACAGTATATAATCGTGTTTATGGAAAGTCTCCACACAGATAGCTGTATAAACTTGTATGTGTGTTTATATGTGTATTGACTAAATTGCTGAGGTAGCGTTAACGATCATACTCTCCTTGCCGATTTTAAAAAAGGCCTGCCATCAATATCTAAATCTGCATTTTTAAACCATACTCCCCCCACACAAAAAAACTTCAATATCTTTTTGATCTTGTTCTGTTTTAATTGTGCCTCTGTATAAAAGGTATAAACAGACAGCTTTCGCTCTACACTTTAATGGGTATTTGCAGGAGAGAGAGAAAGAAGTGTGTGTACAAGTGTGTGTGTGTGCGTGTGTGTGTGTGCGTGCGTGCTTCTCGCCGCGGCAACCAGACCTCTCTGAGGAGAACACTGCTGTAATTATAAAAGGAACAAAGCACTGGAGACTGAAAACACATGAAAGCCAAAGAAAACATACAAGCTAATCAAGACGCTCACAAACACGCACAGATACACACACATTCACTCACTTCAGGTCTGCATTCGGCCCAGAGAAGTTACATTACCGGCCTGCAGCGATAGCAAGAACCTGGAGAAAAAGAAAGGAAAAACGGCAATCAGACAGCGAGGAACACCAACAAATGCACGTGTGTATTTCAAGTACACTAGAACAGATCGCTAATTGATTGAAATCCTGCACAAGGACCAATCAGACGGGCCTCTTAAACTGTCTTCCCCCAGAGGAAACGATAAAACGCTAAAAGCAGGAAGGAAGTCATGAACAGAACAGGTCTGGATGAGGTGGGGTCACTGTGACACACACATACACACACAAACACACTGGTTTTAGAGACTACGAACAGCTACTTGGGTGTTTTATCCGCCCCGTGTATCCTATATACACTTTCAAACGAAAAAATCAGTTAAATCCAAATTGGAAATTCAACACAATAATCAATATTCGAGTAATAATCCAGTAATTCTGGCCCTGACACCTCATGATACTGTATAAGTACAACTAAATGTAAGTAGTACATAAATAAGTAATAAATAAGTTATATTTATTATACTATGTTATATATGCTATTATATAGGCTATTATAAATGATTAGGTCCCAAGAGTGAGCGAATAAATGTATTTTTATAAGAATAATTTTTTCGTTCCTGCTTTGACAAGTTTTTTTTGCAACATTTTGCACGTGGCTCTATCACACGTTGGGGTTAACAGCAATGTTTTGTGTCTTTACCAGCTCTGTTATGACTCCCTTGATGTTTTACAAGTGACATTTGGGTGTTGTGTGTTTGTGGGGGTTTGTGGGACCTTACAGTCACAGAACACTAAAGTTTTGTGCGTTACGTGTGCAGGAACTTAAACACACAAAGACAGACGGACATGAAAACACACATCCTTCTGACATACATGTGCCAAAAGTGTGACTTTGATCTAACACCCTGATCAATCCTGGCTGTCTTCTCTGTAAAATGAAAAAACAAACCCCAGAAAAGCATTCTCTCGTTCCTCACCTCCGTGCCGCATGTGTAGCGATGCGGCCAGCGGTCACGCGCGTCTTCTCATGTCATCTGTCAGTCAGTCTCATACAGCCGAGCGGCACAGAGAAAACTCAATCAGCCGCAGAGGCCCTTTTTGTCTGCCAATTCTAGAACTTTCATGCTTCTTATTTGTCAGGTCAAAGGTTAAATTGCTGACCCCCCCCTCACGTCCCTCCCCACTGCAGTGAAGGTTCTATCTGCAGAATCCTCATATTTACATGGATTAGACGTCTTTCACGTTGAAGAAAGAAATCTGGTTCATAGTCAAAGCCCAAGAAGCGGCCCACATCGCCGGAGTGGCCGCGTTATTCACCGCCGGACAATGACCATATTGTGGGGATTTGAAAGGGGAGGGGGGGGGTGTGGAGAGGAGAGGAGCTCCCTGCTTTTGGGCCAAACTGGAGCGAAGAACAAGCCCTCCCTCCCCCTTCGTCCACGGTAAAGTTCTGCGCTTGTGCCACTAGGCTCGCAGGGGCAAAACCCCATCCGCTCTCCTGACAAGAACAAACAATGGCTGCCCACTGTGAACTACATGAAGATGTCAAAAGCTTTTAGTCTGGTGGGTGGATGGGGGGTGGGTGGTAAGACAAGGTTTAAACCAACAAAACCAAAGAAAAGGCCCTTTTCACTCCCGTGGATAAATCCCACTAAGTCTACATTTCCACATTAGCTTTACTTTCCCCCGACAACAATCCAGCGACTCAATAAAATGATGAAGAACAAATAAGAAGGCCTTTGAGAGGACCAGGCCACTGGCTTAGTAAATAGCACATGCAGAGCTAATCAGAAGAGGACAGAGGAGCTCATGTCATATAGACATTCAGGAAATTTACACAACATTAGCATTCTCATCTAATCCTCCAAGGCGTCCTGACGGTGGTTAAGCTGGAGCTTCTGCAGGGGACCAAACGAATGCAGGACATGCTCGGTCTTCTGGATGATGCGCCCCGTAAAGGGTACATGTTAAAAGACAAAACATAGAACGTCGCTTGTAATGTTTTCGGTGGAGATATTATCATGAAAAACATGTCCAAAAACATTCCATGATATTTATCGTATTTGCACGATTTATAATTCAATGTAAGCACACACACATACACACGGGCGCTTTCACACTCTGTATCTCCGGTGGTGCTGAGAACAAACGAGAGCTGTAAGATGTTAATTAGTGTTTCCTCCTGTTCAGCGGGCCAGGGGTCTGAATGAAGAGGTCAACGCTATCTGTGTACCTAAGGCTCAGACAAAAAAGGAAACACGTTGTCTTTGACCAGCCACGTCTTAACACTGCTGTCAGCAAGGAGAAAGGGACAGAACAGAAGGGTACGGGCACATTTATGCGTCAGAATATTTTTGCAATTAAACACGGCTCCGTTCATTTTTTGCAAGAAAATAAAACCATTCACTGTCTCCTCCATTATTTTGTCTGTTAAACCGGTGCAATGAATCCTCCAATCAGCCTCTCACAAACTGAATATCAGCATTTTATGGATCTGAAGGAACAGTCTCCGATCTTCAGCATCCATAACAGTCACTTTACCGTGAACAGGAAGTGTTTTCCTGTATGTGTTTACTTTCAAACACAGCTTCTCTTCCAGGCCAAACCAATACTGGGAAGTAGGAAGTATTTAAAGCGCAAAGCCTTGTCCCTTTGGAGGACCTACCATATAAAGCAGCCCAGAGTGGAGACTATGGTCCATTCAGATGTTAATACATACACCATTCCACTGACTCTGATTAACTCCATGTGAGTTAATAGTTGCCCTGTTAACAAAGAGTTATCCTCCCATTCAAGCTGGCGGTATGTTTAGGAGGAGAAAAGCAAGGAGAGGGAACTTGTAGTGAACCTTTACAGTACAAGACCCTTCAGGATATAATACAAGCTCCGTCTCCTCCAGATAATCCAGCCCGCAGATGCTGGAAGGAGCTTGCGGCTCTTGCGGAACAAATAATCGGAGAAAGGATGGAGGCAAACAAAAGAAATGTTCTCTTTTTTTCTCTTCTGGTTCCACAGGCAGAGGTTCTCCAAAAGTGTGGGACAAAACCAAGTAGACAGACCAAAAGCTTATGTTGCTTTGGAAAGGTCTCAGAGTTTGTTCGTCCGATCATTATTCATAGGGATAAATGGACACACACACACACACACAGACCTACACAAAAAGTTCTCTTGGCTTTCCTTTTTATATTTAAGCTGCAAAAAACAATGACTACAATTAATTATTGACGCCTTAATGGCCAAAGTATATAAACTAATCTTGGTCACACCCATTAATAAATTAGCAGAACCTCACTTTGGGCCCGTTAATCTGGGAAATGTATCTATCGTATTCCAGAAGTCCACTTTTATCATTTACCAAGTGTAAAATCTCACATAATATTTCACAATAAATATGAACTCTATTAGGAAGGTGCAGGACTTCAAAAAAATTTGTATCAGGTCGAACAATTCGTCAATCGTTGGTTTTCCTCAGTTTCCTCTTATTTCTGGCACGGACTGACAGGTTAATAGCAGAAGTTGTAGTCAGTCGCCCTCACGAGCTAATCTATAATCAATGCCAAATGGTGTGAACGTATAATGAGACTATAAGGGGCCCGAGCAGAATGGCCACTATATCTTAAAAATTGGTTAGGTGGCTCACCCCTCCCCGTATAAACATTACCTTTTGATGTCTTGGTGCTTATAATGGTTTTTGACGTAATTCTCGTTGTTACATTTCTTAAAGCGGTTTCTTAATCGCGCGCCCTGTCACCTTCCACAAGTTTACGTACGTGAATACCTGAAGTATCGCGATACCTACTAAGAGAACCGGCACCTGAAAACAGCTTTAAAATTAAATAAATTCTTATTTAATACGCTATGAACGTATTTAAAGTTACACTTAAACCTAACACATTCGTACCACATATCTATTTATGCATATACATATATATTGAACTTTTGAAATAGGCCTATATGCTTTGACAAAGTAGCCCCTTTATTTCCATGCTTATAATCTTTCAATCTACTATCTTAATCTTGTTCAAATAAATTATTTTGGCGCACGCAATCATTTACAGCCTATAGCTCTGAGAACATGAGGAAACCAGTCGCAACAATTTCTGAGTGAGAAAGCAGCACATCTCTTCCGCAACACTCTCACTAATGAACAGGCCTACAGACAGAAAGACTAGAGCGATGATCTCCTCTTATAAACTGCAGGAAATCTATTATTAAAGGTATTAGTCTACTATTATTTTTAAAATAGCATAAAATATTAAATAACACAATAATGTTACTACTGACACAATAATTACTCCTATTGTTTTTGCTAAAAAAAATGCAGCAAACTGACTTTAAATGTGTATTTTTTTGTGAAAACTTTTAAAATAAAAATAAAACATTTATTACATTATGTATATTACATCATGTATTTCTAAATTGGCAACAGTCCAGGATTAACATTTAAAGACTTTACAACGTCATTCTCGTCTCCACATGTCAGAAGAGCAATGCGATGATGAGGAAGCTGTTATTGGTTTCCGGTCTCACACCTCATCGGTGAAATCCTATTCAGACAGAAGGTAAAGGGCAGACCTTAAACTCATTAACAGGTTAAAAGAAAGGCGAAGAAAAAAACATGTTCGTCCACTTTTAAATCAAAGCCGAGATAACGCGCAGGCAGGGCAGACAACATGACTGAGTGTACATCAACATTAAAACGCTAAATACGGTCCACTTTAACTATATGCCTGTATATTACTTTGATTCCGCTTGTAAAGACTTTATATCAATTCCTTTTAACATTTTTGTCTTTTTATGTGCAATTTTTAAACCGACATGCCATCTATTAATATATAGGCTAGTAGGCTATTCCTTAAATATATTTTTTACCACTATAAAGGTGAGATACATCCCACAGTTTCCTCTGGATAAAAGATTAACGAATCGTTCACCGGGAGTCGGAAGGCAGTGTTGCTCTATTGGTTCGTCCCAAATCTCATGGCAGAAATATCAGTGGCGCGCTCAGGGTTTGATCAGCGCTGGTGGAATTATCACGGGGAGAGATACAAAGGCGGCAGACAAAACGCGCCGGTTTCCCCGGCGTTTTGAGTACAAACCGTATTAAATACCGAGGTCCCGCTATTAGATCTGACTGAATAAGCACCGTAGAAGCATGACGTAGACGTTATAAAATCAGAAATAAACCGCACAGGTAATCTTGAATGAACTAAAGTGCTGAATTATTCTAATGCGTGAAACAGACAAGAAAAATAGTAGACTAACAAATATAGCCTATGGGTGTGCGCTGATCGGTGCTGTTTAAGTTTTGGAGTGTCTGTATTTTGTCCTTTACGGGTTTTCCTTTTAATTTGACGGATTCTTGAAATATCATATTTCACACACGCCTCAAGATATCCCGCACTGAAATGTTTAATGTATAAGCCAACATTATTCTAGACAGAAAGCGCACATTATAAATATGCATGTATTCAATTAAGGGTATTACACAGGATTTCATTTGCATAAGGATTTTGGATCTTAACATGCCTTCTCATATTTGTGCAATAAAACTTTAATATTAACGCCTGCCCTTCAATGCCGTGGGTACTTTTATTAATACTCTATCTGTCTACTACAGCCCTAATATAGGCTGAGATTATACCACTGCTAGCCTAATACGAAGATCATCTTAACAGGTCCCAAACACGACTGCCAGAACTGTGTCAAATTTTGTATCCCTAATATATTTGTCATTCCACATAAACAGACGCACCTGTTTTTGTGACTGCTGTGTTTTTGGAATGAATAGCGTTTCCTTTATTTTAGTTCAATAAACAGCCTGAATATTTGGATCAGTGTATCGGTGTTTTGCAATTTTCAGTCATGTGTGTTTATCAAAGGAATTCCTACATTCACACAATATGACATTATTGGCACACTTTGCTGTTTGCAGCGTCGTGGGGCATCCTGCTGTTCTCTCCTGCACGTCGTTTTCTCTGACCCTCTTTTATGTAGCAATAAGTGTATTCTTGTTTGATTACCGCCGATGCAAACGTGAACAAAACGCGAACAATTTGGCGCACGTCACTCAGGAATACAAGTGTAGGAAAATTACAGGTCTAACCCGTTCATCTAATTTTCCTCTTTACGCGTTTGATTGACCTGACTAAGTGACCTTCTTTACAAAGATCTAATCTAAACCTTTGTGNAACACACACATATACACACACACATTACATAACGGCTATCGATTCTATCCTTAAAATAGCTAATATGACCTCCGCGTAATCTACAACTTATTAGCCACATATTTACAACGTGACTTCTCTAATGAGCGCGTATTACTTTAAATAGACCCTTGGTCTTGTCATAAAGCCAGTTCTCTGTTTATGACACACAAGCTGATAATGTGTTACAGTTAATGCTATCCTTCATCTGCTGTTGAGATCGACAGCACGCGCACTGTACATTCAGGTTCTCTCACGTGAGCATGTACAACAGCATTTTAACGTCTGTTAAAAATGTAAAGCATACATTAACGAACCGGCTCTTCCCTGAACTTTTGGAAATAATCCTTTTGAAGCATAATTCTAGGAATTAAAGACGATATAAGAAAAATGTTTCCTGGATTGTACCCAATATTAAATCTAGATATATGCACATTATCTGGCAGTGATTTTACAAATCATTATTTGTAATACGGCTTATAGTTTAAACGTAATGATCGATTATTTTGCGCAGAAAAGCAATACGTCTGCACAAAATTTCAAAGCAGGAATCGTTTTTTGTTGTTAACGTGCACGTCTATACAGTGCAATAGGAAAGCAATAGCACAATTTAATGTTTCAATCAGTATCGTGTTGCACTCAAGTACTTGTTTTGCAAACCTTTGCTTTTTTATGCAGTACAAAACTTTCCACAGAAATAACACACTTTCCTTCAACTTTGTGAAACCTACGCCAACGTTCATACAATTATTTCAAATATTATTGCTTTGCAAAGATACGGTGGTAACCCACATTGTACTCCTCAAAAATCAATTGATCTCGTTTCAGTTGGACGACGACTTTTTTTTACACGAGTCACGTGGGGGCTTGTTCATTCCACCGTTTTTTCTTAAGGTCTGTTGCTCTCCAGGGCCACGAAATTAATACTGTCTTGCCAATTAAATTCTGAGCGCCAATTAAAAGTGCTTTATGAATACTTACGTTAAAATAAACAAAAACCAATGAGTAATTAAAAACAAAACCGGATGAAATATTGCACACTGTTTAAAACGGCACACGCAAAAGATACTACATTTCACTAAACTTTGATATTCTTAAGTTAATCCACGAACTGTTTTGTACCCATGAACGTTTTCCACCTTTAGTCACAGAGTGAAAGTGAGGGATGCTTGTCTTTCTTGTTTTTAAAATCGTCACCTATTACGCAGGATGGACAGCATAAGTAAAACAAATATACGGGCTTCTGGGATTTGAAAGCAGTGGCTCACAGCAGTCCATATGAAGTACAAAAGAGGGCGACCATTAATAATGGATGATCCTAGATATCCATTGCGTTTTCCTTTGCTTTTCAAACACTGCCCTCACCGAAAAGAAAAAAAACATGTATTATTGAAATATCACTGGATATTAATAAACATAATGCAATATAATTTAGGCGTGTTAAATATTACGCTCTTACATTTTGCAGAATATCGTCAATTTTGATAAAGTCGTTGAGTACTGAGGGTGGTCAGGGAAATGCCTGAAAAAACACAATGTGAGGTAAACCAAAACAAAAATAATGATCATTATTATTAATTTCGAATATGTTTCAAACCGTACAATTTTAAAAGGGGCAAATATAGGTTTAGGATTATAAAACACCTGAATTCAGTAATTGGACTTCCCACAGTCTATTCTGTGAGAGTAAACTGAACGCTGTCAGGAGAGCAGAGAGTGAAGCGTATTCCGCACTCCAGGATCCTTTTGTCTGAAGCAGTAACGGGGTCTGTCCGGGTCTGCTCCTGTTACAACGGGCAGCTTGTCTGGTAAAACAGATCAATGCGAAGACCAGTAAGTTAGACCTAGTGGTGTCAAAGAAGATTTTGTCGTCATTATTAAGCTATACATGGCATAAATATTTAAAAATATTAAAGCGTAGAACGATAACTTTTTTTTCATTGGAGCGATACAGATTCACTTTTGACGCACCTCAGATGAAGAACAGTGAAGTCCCGTTAGCGGAAGTTCTTACCGCATTTTTAACTATACAAACAAGTCAGTGCTCCTAACGTACTCAACACTGAACATTTTTTTCACAAGATAAATAATTCGTATGCACATTATGCTATTTATAAAAACATCTCGTACAAAATGCATTTGAGAAAGTCTTGCGTTACCATTATATTTCAATCCAGAAGACACAAAAATCCCCGCAACAATTCGATACAGCGAGTCTATCAAGGGTTCGAACAGCCAATAATCGCGAAAGAAACGGCGTGACGTAAAAGTCCCGGTAGAAAAGGCGCGTTGGGTTTGCTCACGTTTGGAGAGGGAAGAGAGCTGGGAAGGGCTGGATCAGTCTCTACCTCACTGCCTTCACTGGATAATACAAACTCAAAGTGTCCTCAACTCCTCCTCCTGTTCAATTACCTACATGCTGAGCTTACTGCATACGGGACGAACAACAGACTCTTTCCACAAGAAATACTAGATAGGACAGGGCAACCATCTCATGTGTAAGAAGAACCATTGAGGTACATGCATTTTCTCCGTGTCCAATCTGATGCCTACTGAAGTTGGACGTTTTGCGTGCGCGCGTCATGACAAACTGTCGTGAAGGAGCCGAAGAGACGAGAATGAAGATATAATTACTTACACAGTTTGTGTCGTCATTCGGTCGTTTTTACCGGGCATTTCGGAATTATACATTTTTTATTCCAAGGCGATGCGACAGCGGATTTTTGCTGCGTAATGACTGGCAGCAGTCAGGCTCCGAGACTGATTTCTGAAGAGACGAGAAGAGAGAAAAAAAGATCTCACACTGACAAATTCACGTTCAAAATGTGGTAACTGAAAGTTACTTGCGAAGAAATAGGAGGGTCCAGTGTTGCACATGTAGAGGGGCTTTAGTAGCTGGGTATGTCCTCAAAGCTCTGGAATGCTCACATAGGTTACACCAATCTATCTGTACTGTGTGCATGTTTTGCGGTCCGAGCTATTTTTGCATTCAAAAGAGTCCAGAGTTAACAGTTTTGATAAACGAATAACGATTAGCTCGACCGGCTTCTCCTAACGGGGATTCGTTAATGAGATAGAGAGAGAAAGAGAGAGAGAGGTCATATGAACTGCTACACAGGGCTAGAAGTGCGTCTCACGGAAATCTTGGGTTGCAGACCTGACGGAAACACGTGCTATTCGGTCTCATCTGCGGCAACGATGCTTTTCCACGGTCTGCCTGGAGGCGAGATGCATGGTGTTATGGAAGAAATGGAGCGGAGAGGAAAGAGCGATTCGGCGACTATCAGCTCGGCCATAGATATGGGGGAAACAGAGACGGTAGGAGAAAGCCATGCCTCTCGCTCCAGGCGTTTGCCTGGAAATCCTAACAGATCATGTTAACTGAACCGTTATTCAAACAGTGATACAGAGATGTGATTCTGATCTTGTCTATTTAAACAAACTTTAAAGCCAAAATAACAGGCCCGTTTCTCAATGTATTGTTTGTGATTTCTGCCATGGGTGGATTCCAAACAATCCAAAAAAAAGCTACCAGATACAATATTTGGCAAACGCATACCGATTCGTTTTAGGTTGGTGTTTGCGTTTTATTTAATCTTGAATGACATTTAATTTCGACAATAAAAACGTGGTTATTCGACACAATTAACTAACTAAATTCATTTTACATTAATTCACATTTAAAACTGTTTAGCTCCAAACACAGACAACACAAGAAAAATCCAACTTCTTTGTATTTCCAAATTGATCGTATTATTGTGTGAATATTATTGCGCGCGATATATTGAAAACAGTCCCATTAAATGTTTGTCATTTCTGCTGCTTATGTATTATTGCTGGATTTAAATTGATGCAAAATTCAACAATTGCTCTTAACCATCATTTTAAAAATACGATATTTCTGTTTAAATTATACACAAGTAGAATAAATTAGCTACAGTAAAATCACGAGAAGGGATAAAATAACAATCGCAAACGTTAAGTGGGAACTCAACAAAATTGACCTTGTTTTAGGCCCTGATGTAGGATTAACTAAAAAGACAATATTATACCTTTGCGGTAAATACATTGGAAATACGATTATTTGTATTGTATGTGTTTGGCACACACGACGGTTAAAACTGTTTAAACATTTTTTTGCAGAAGACAGTAAATTCAAAAATTCAAATAAAGAATCACGATCGTTTTGTCTTCGATGAGTTTTGTTAATGGTCGATATAATTATTTTTTCCTAAGTATTACTTTGCATTAATGCGTAAATAAATGGTATTTCCTACGTTATGTACGATCTTCAGCCTTCATTTCAAGTGCTGTTAAAATACTTGTTCTTATACACTCCAGTATATAGCGTTTAGATAATGCATTGTATCTCACACCCCTCCCACTTGCACAGAAGCAACTTCAGTAATGTGTTTTTTGTATATACGTTTTCTTTAGTAAATGTGCCAAAATATTGTCTAGGCTCTACTGTTATTCACGTCTAAACTCACTTCATTAAAACATGTACATATTCGTCTGTTACAACAGCCCACCTATTTCTATAACAGCAGAGAGAATGAAGAAAAATACCGTGCCTGTGTCAGGCGGGGATCTGAGTTTCGGTCTTTAATGAGTCTGTGCGTGTATATGTCTCTGCAGAACATGCCTTCGATCAGCGGGGACCGGGTGGCTCTGTGTGCGGGCTGCGGAGGGAAGATCTCTGATCGCTATTACCTGCTCGCGGTGGATAAGCAGTGGCACATGCGCTGTTTGAAATGTTGCGAGTGTAAACTAAACCTGGAGTCTGAGCTCACCTGCTTCAGCAAAGACGGAAGCATCTACTGCAAAGAAGACTATTACAGGTGAGCAAAACACGTACAATTAACGTGTTGCGTGATACAACCGAAATACTGTGAAATCTTTTCGTTGTGGGTAAAAAAATAAAATAAAATAAAATTTGCTTTCTGACCACTGAGTAAAATATAAACTTATCGACATATTAATATCGTTAATCAAACGTCTTTCCGGTGCCCAAAGATGACCGTTTTCATAAATAAATAAACACACACATAAATCCTATGCTAAAATGCCCTAAAATGTCGTGTAGTTGAATTAAATTGAATAAAGCAAAACGATGTGTTAAAAAGAAACAAGCAACTGCTATTTAAAAATGTTATATTGTTTGCCGTTTGAGATGATATGTGGGTGAGCTTGCATGGGTTTTGTACGTCATTATACAATTTAGGAACTATAGGAAGTGAGAGGCCTGTTTTGATAATGTAGATGAAGGTTTAACTCGTTTCCACTTTCAATTAGGCCACGGCACAAGTCAATTTCAATTGCAAGCTATTTAGTTATTATTAATTATAAGACACGTGATTAATGGCGAGACTGAATGAGTGTCTTTTATTCGCGCTGGTATCCTGCTGTTTAACGCATTATTTTACACCGGCATATCTCAGGGCCAGATCGCAGCGCTCATTTCTCAACACCTCAATATTCATTAATCAAACGGGTTTTGTTTGCCTCGCCGCATTTAATGTCAGGCTCGTGAGTGCTGGAGACACTTTCTGCTTGAAGTGTGCTTAAAGGTCACGACTGCTCTATTCTCCCGCAGAAGGTTCTCGGTGCAGAGATGTGCCCGGTGCCACCTCGGGATCTCGGCCTCGGAAATGGTCATGAGAGCCAGGGATTTGGTGTATCACTTGAACTGTTTCACCTGCACGACTTGCAACAAAATGCTGACGACTGGGGACCACTTCGGCATGAAAGACAGTCTAGTGTACTGCAGGCTACACTTTGAAACGCTCATCCAGGGAGACTTCCCCACGCACTTCAATCACACGGATGTAGCGCCTAATAAAGGACTGGGCACCACGGGCCCTCTAGGACTGTCTTATTATAACGGCGTAAACACGGCGCAGAAGGGCCGGCCCAGAAAGAGGAAGAGCCCGGGGCCCGGGGCGGACTTAGCGGCGTACAATGCAGGTAAGATCATCACACACTTGTTGGTTTCGTTATAAGTATTAATACATAAAAACAATTTGGAAATCTAAAAATGGCTGCTGATGAGTTTGCCCTCACAACTTTTAGTTAAGAGCGCTTTAGTAATGTTGGCCTACTAGTTTCAACGGCTATTTCAAGCGTTTTCATGTTTGCTATACGTTCGTGTTTATCATAAAAAATAAACGAAAGTTTACAGTTATTGAGGGGCGAAAAACAAACAAACAAACATTACTTTCATTGCCTGTGCCAATACATTTGGTTTACGACTGTTATGAAATCATTATGATGAGCCTATTTAACCGCGAGAGGAAATGAAATTGTATATACGGGTATAGCTATTTCAAACCTATAAAAATATTAATACAATTTTAATTAGCCGGTTTAAATAGTAGGCATAGCTGAATACGTTTAAACGAGAAATTAAGAAGACAAATTAAAGAAATAAGACCAGTGTTATTTGAGTGGTAGCTAATGTTTCCAAGAGAGAAAAATTCTTATTTTTTTGTTAAAAACTATATCTAACGATTGCTTTATTAAGAGACTTATCCTTTACAAAACAATAATGTAAAAAGACTACGTCTCAAACATTTCCTCGTCTGTTTATTGTGTATTAGAAAGGGTTAAAACATATATATGTTAACCTCTTTTTAATTAAGATATTTTTAAAACACTAACACAATGCATGAGCGCAAATTAAACTATATGAATACTGCATTATGGTTCACTTATTTAAAACAATCGATACACATCACAGAATTCTGCCAAATACTTGAGCTTGTGTTGAACAATTTGGAACAACGTCACTTGGGCATTTTGGGCCCCTCAGCGGGGCATTTGGGCCCCTGCTCGAGGACCAAACAGAGGAATGATGACGACTACAGGGGCTGACAAGTGGAAAATGGCTTAGATGCTAGTGGAGACCTCCAGAAGATTAAACAGAAGAGAAAGAAAGAAAGAAAAGACAGAGGGAGGGATGAGAAACAGAGGGAGAGAGCACAGCCAAATTCAGACAAATTTATTTACCATTACCCTGTTTTATGTGGGCTATAAAAAGATTGAAAAAATGCAAATCTGTTTTTACGATATGGCCCGTTTTATTTTGTACTTCGAGTAGAAATTCTAGGTGCTGGTATTCTGTCTCCACGACACTGGGACAAATAAGCCGAAAATTGGATGATAAAATAATTTTCCCTTTTCATCACGATGTAAATGATGGAGAGATTGAACTTTTAAACGTCCGTTGAAATCCAAACACAGTTTTTGAGAATGTCAAATCACGTGATCATTACACATTACTTTAAAAAAATATTTTTTAAAAATTCAACACATTTTTAATATTGTATTTCCGAGGAATCATTTCGCAGCAAATGCCTAAATGATGGATTTGATCACTTTGGATAAATAAAGTCTCTCTTTTTCTGGTCTCGCGTATTTACCAGCTTTAAAAATGCTAGTTATTGGCACATACATGTAAAATGGAAAGGTAACGAAAACGAAAAGTTTTATAAATCAGAACTGTTTACAAACCCTGACAGCACATGAGTGTAAACCGTTATCATGCCAGAGAGCGAACTTTGAATCTCTGCCCTCAGTACAGGGCAACCGGATCATTGCTGCCCCCATCAGATTACACCTTAAACGACAGCACGAATAAAGACCGTAAAAAACTAAAAAATGAAGAATAAAGATACACCGTTGCAACATCACAACGCACACAACACGTGCACACAAATAAATCTGCGTTACAAATCATTGCTCTTGACCTGTAATTGCGTTAAAGGTAACAGTATTTCTCAATGGCCATATTTCTGTCAGGAGGAAACATTTGCTCACCATGTGTAGCGCTGTAAGCATTTAAGGTTAATTATCTGAAGTGTTGATCAGACGATTTTCAATGACTAATATTTGTAGTTGTCAGAGAAAACATAATTCCGAACTGTCGTGCGTCTAGCAACACATAAACTTCTGCCAAGAATTTGGAACTGGCGCGAACACATTTCTGACACATTGAGACAGGCCCATCTCCTAAACACTCGTGCCCAAGCATGAACGCTGTGGGCTATTTTACAATAAAATCCAACACAAGTCGTATTACAAACAGAAAGGAGAAGATGCCCACATGGGTAAATATTTTAGTGCTCTGAAGATGCTTGGGATAAAAAAATGCTTGGGATTAAAAGCGTCTAATAATGAATACACGTAAATGTAAATGTAGAATAAAATTAAAATTCGCATTTCAAATGAACGCAAACTGGTACGTGGCCAAACAAATCTACCACAAAGCTCATGCTGTGGAACTACGTCTATTGTGTTGAGAAACAAACTGGCTTTTTTTTAAACAAAGAACAACAGAATATAATGTAAACCCGCATCATAATGCAGATTATTATATATGCAGTAACGTGCAAACGCAGCAACATTAGGGTGATGTGGCTCCTCTGTTCTTCGGTTCAAATGAGACGAAACACATTTCTGGAGTGCCGTGAAAGACACAACAAAAGGAAGAGAGAAAGACACCCCTTCTTTCTCATCAGCCTGTCTGAGCAAATGATGAAACACGGAGCGATCTGTCGCTGGATCGGAGACTCTCTGTATTCTTATTGTTACCTCAGTGAAGTAACTTACTGGGAAGCGATTCAATTACGATTTCATGAGATTCTGTTTTCTGCATCTCTTATCCACACCAGGATCCCACCGTTAGCCTAATGCTTCAGAGAAATATGAAACTTTGTTTTACTATTGCGCTTAAACTGTTGAAATATTCATGTCGCCGCTATATATTTGGGCTGTGTAGCAATCGAACAATAAACGTGTTCATTGCTGTAATATACTCAATGGAAGCTCATTCATTCTGATGTGTGACACCTAATATCTGTTTTACATGTTTAATCCAAACAGCATTGAGCTGCAATGAGAATGATGGCGACCCAATGGAAAGAGACTCCCAATACTCCACCAGCCAGAAGACAAAGCGCATGAGAACATCTTTTAAACACCATCAGCTGAGGACCATGAAATCCTATTTTGCCATAAACCACAACCCTGACGCCAAGGACCTGAAACAGCTGGCCCAGAAAACAGGTCTAACCAAGCGTGTACTACAGGTCAGAACTCTCCCTCCAATTAAGCGAATCGCTTTGGCTTTCCGCAACAGATTTGAACTTTGTAATGGGTTCGAGATGTTAGTATTATGTTTTATGGTGAATTTTAATCTGGTTGGATTTATCACTATAACCAAACTTCTGCACTACAAATCTAGAAAAGTATCAGACATTCATTTCTATCAGCGACAAACTGGACTGATCATTAGAGGGATCAAAATCAAACTATTTATTAGATTGACTAGTTCATGTCTACTCAACAGAGTGCGGAGAGAAAGAGGCAGAAATGAAGGAATAAATGAGTCTTAAGTTTAGATCATATCTGGAAACAAATGGCTCATATCAGCTGTTTGTCAGCCATCACTGAAACTAGGAACAACAACATACAGTTGGCTTGTGAACGCTCTGGCACAGCCACCAGGGGACCACAGACAAGAAAAAATGAAATAAACAAAAGATTCATGAGCAGAAACTAAGAATAAAATCTCAAAGCGCTAATTATCATTGCCAGAAAACAAAGCTGTCATTTTGCTTTGATAAGACTAATGTTTGTCCCCTAGTGTATCACAACATTTTCACATATCTCTGTTTTCTGTGGAATTATTTCTAACGGATGGAATGTTGTCACTTTATCCTGCAATACAGGTCTGGTTCCAGAATGCTCGGGCCAAGTTCAGACGGAACCTCCTCCGTCAGGAGAACACAGGCGTGGACAAGACCTCGGATGGGTCGACCCTGCCTGGAGGAACACCTTCTGGTCCTGCCTCTGAGATTTCAAATGCCTCCATGAGTCCGTCCAGTACCCCCACCACTCTCACAGATCTTACAAACCCCACCATGCCAACTGTCACGCCTGTACTGACCTCTGTGCCGGGCGGCCTAGATGTCCACGAATGCCGAAGTCCCTCTCAGAGCACGCTGACTAGCCTCTTCTGATGCTTGCATTACTTCCTTCATTAGCAGAACATGTCACCTGCTGGACCTCTAAAGTCCAGTTACGGATGTGGCCATCTTGACTAGGTTTCGGCTTTGATTCGCAGAGAAACCTCTTCAACATCTTCATGTTGACACACCCACTAAAACAGAAATACAGCGTTACTTTAGCACTGGTATCACCAATTGTGTTTGTGAGACAGTTTCATTACTTTATTTCATTGTGATACAATCATGTGTTCACAAACTGCTGTCACCTGAACCGATCTACCTGGGCATCTTTTGTACAGGCCAGGAACTCGACTGACGTGACCATTCAAAAGACTTTACAAGGACTATGAATGGAAACTAGAAAAGACGAACTTTTTGTCTGGCCATGAGCGACTTCGGAGCGTTCAAGACTCGAGTCTCACGGACAGATCTGTTGATATTTTTCTTTTCGAGTCTTTGAAACAATTGAAGAGACTTGATTATTTTTCCCCAGCCATGTTTACAGAAAAAGACTGAGACCGCAGCTGATGGGAACCGATTCGTTTGTCAACCTCTTATTTATGTTCACACACGGGGGTCAGTGTGAGGAAACTGGATTACAATGTGAATTAGGAGATGGGAAGTGTAAACAGCAAACGTTAGCCTGACTGTCATGTGCCTTATATCCTGCAGTGTAGACACTGAAGCCCCGTTAGCATCGCTCAAAGAATCACATAGAAAAATATGTATTTTAATTGGTTGGATGAAAATGATAATTCTGCATACATGCTTAGATAAACGCAGACAAAAGCAGCAGATTTTGCTTAAAACCATATATTCTCATTCCAACATATTACCTCACTCAGAAATCACTGGATATGAACGCAGTACATATGAAACAGAACATGTTTCAATCTCACGAGACGACTAATGCGCTGCTCGAGAAAACGGCACGGAGAGACTGGCTCCGATTTGTAAAAAACAAAAACAACCTTGTTTTGAATAGCATCACGTAACAGATCTCATCGCAAACAAACACTGATTTATGGAGGGAAGCATTTTTTTCTCCTTCAGTTAGGTGATTTTTTTTCAACCATTAAGATGTGACAGTGTTGGAGACAGGGTAAATGTTTCCATGGTAACCAGAGGCTGCTTGTTGAAAGTGCTGTACAGTTTGACAGATTGAGTAATTTCGAGTACACTCCCTGCAGTATACACCCTTTGATGTAAATCTTCAGTTCTGTACAAAATATAAAAATTGAATCACTATTCTGTGGTCCTCGTTATTTCACCAGTTTCAAATCTTTCACATTACCATGGTAACATATAAATGCGTATTGTACAAACATAAATCCAGAATTCCGTCAACAAAAATGTAAACAAACTACGCATTAACCGATCAAGATGATCAACAAACAAAATAAATTAGGCTGCAGACAGATTACGCATTTTAACAACCAAATTGTCATTACAGTGATACAAAATTTAGGCGTTTAAGTGTTTCTGATTTGTAAAAGCATGCAATATTGTATTTACAGTTTTTTTTAGAAAATATTCCAGCTTAAGGTAAATAAATCCTCCAAGTACTTATAGGAATGTCAAAATGTTTTTGTGCCAGCCTTCATATCTGTCCCTCCATCAAGTCTTTCTAAGAGAAGGATTATATTATATGATAGCATGATAATAGTTTAAAGAAAATAAAAGCTCTTCAAATCAATCAGCCTTATTATATAAAGGAAAGCAGCTGAAAATCAGCTGTAAACAAATTTTTTAAAATCCTATGCGCACATGAGGGGAAAAGAGTGCAAAAAAGCTTGTTTATATAATACAAAAACAATTCATATTATTACTTTAAAACCTCTTATAATACTTGTTCTTTTTAAAGGTGAACGGTGTGGCATTAGGAGTTTTAATTTATTTGAGTTATTTGAGTTTTAATTTATTTGACCAATTAAAAATATACGCTCACCAGTCATTACACCTGATGTTTGGCACTCTCAGACATTCCCTAGCTTTAAACTCGCACGCATCAACGCGTCTGTCTCGGCAACATTTCAAACTGGCCCTTCATCTCAGTAAACATCAGGTCAGTGACTCCCTGCATCTTTGGTTTCTTGAGCTGCTGTTTGTTGAAAAGGGTGTGAGTGTGCTCTGGAGTGTTCTGGCCTGGAGCCCACCACTCGGGCTCTTGGGGGCCTGGCAGACTGGGGTTGTAATGGGCTTATGATGGGTGCCAGAGCCAGACAGCCACCGTGGAAGCCAATGTGGTGCCCAGATGTACAGCATATTCCCACATAAAGCTACAAGATGAGGCTTTAATAGAGAGACAGACTGCTATTTAAAACACACTACAGCCTTTTTGGAAATAGTTGGTCCAATAAACTTTAATATGGAATATTATTACCTCATTTCAGATGGTGCAGAATTTGAGCCTCATCACATTGGGTTGGATATTTGTGATTGGACCCTGACACGTACGCGCAGTGCAAAAATTTTTAAGACACCGCAATGTGTCCGAGGTTTTTCGCAGACAACGATTATGTTATGGAGACGGGTTACGCCCATGTCCCCCTGAAGGGTCGTTACTTTGTGGTAATGCAGCCTGGATTTGATCAGGCCAGTTGACTTGTGCTTTTCTCAATGTTCAACTAGTGGTTTAAAGACAGTGAGATTGGAGGTTAAGCAGCACAAGCAGACCAGACCAATCTCGAGTTGTGTTTCCTTGATGTCTTACAATAAAAGAACCGTAAATAATTGTACGATCACTCAACGTTTCTCACATTAAACACCTGAAAACAATTCCCTCACAAAAGTACTGTAGTGGCATCATAGTACATTGACAGTATTAGATGGTGATGCTATACACACACCCTGCTATTAAATGACTACTGTATTTGTACATCATGGTATTTACATAGTATTCCAAAGCACTTCAAAAACATGTAGCGTTACTAGATACGGTCCAGGCGATAACAGTATTTAAAGCCGCACTCTATATCTTCAAACACCATCTCTCAAACACCATCTCTGTTTGACACATAAAATTGAAGGGAAATTTACATGTTATTTTGTTAGCATGAATGACAAGTTTAAATTCTAAACAACTGCTGTAAGAAGAAGCTACAAACGCTGCCCATCTACAGTACCCGGACATGCGATATAGTAGCCGGATCTTCTTTCTGTTTACAGACGGACATTTCCCAAAACATCAGACCTGACCGCTCAAAAGTATCAAAAATGATCATTATTATAAAATTACCACTGCAAATCAGGATGAGGTGAGGAGATCATGTTAATCTGTAATGTACTTGCTCAATAACAGTTTTTTTTTTAACCCAATAATTCATGAACTGAGGCTTTACAAACACAAAACAAAAAAACATGGCAACACCACAGTCCTTTGTTTTTACTGTTAGCATTGCTGTGATGTGCACAAATGTTAAAGGTACAGTTATGTACAGTAATGGGTCATTTTCTACAGAATATAGTGAAACTGTCTTAAGCAGCAATGACAGAAGCTCATCTCTGCTGGAGCAGCAGCTGTTTCAGCAGAACATTGACTTGCTCACCGCATCGCTCATATATTTGCCCAGGGCAAAGGATGGTCGTCGCCTTTGGCTAAGAAGCCTCAGCCCCTGGCAAAGCATCAGTCCACAGCAGCTCACGGCAGACTGGCTTCAGTCAACAGCAGACTCAGCCCAGACCAGATCAGGCCTCACGCAGATCTACGTTTAACCAGACTCAAGAAGCTACTGGCAAACCCAGAGTTAAAATCTCCCTATATTGATAATTATGAGTTTAAGATAATCTTAACTAACAAACGACTCCAACATAAATCTCCTCGAACTCTGCTAATCTCAACAGTTCTGCTCCAGAATAACATTGCCCAGAATTGTTATATAGCGTAATTCATAAATTATCTACCTTCTTCTGGTCTAATTCCAAGGGTTTAAGGGAGAATTCCAAGGAAGCTTTCTATGTTAGTCAGCCGGCTAGGTTTCAGAACACAGCCGATGTGTGGTGTATGTTTCACCTGCTGCCGCTCTTCAACCTTCACCTCTGGTCTCAGCATACATAAGTGTGCCTGTATTAAAAAGACGGTTCGGTTGGACTGGTGGGCATCATTAAACAGACAGAGTTTGGTTTTCCTCTGTCAGTCATTCTCAAGTGCTGTGGGACGTCTGCAGCGTCTTTGATCTGTGGAACACGCCACCACCTTGACTCGGGCATTCACAACATACAATGTCAGAACTTCCCGCCAAAAACAACCTGACCCTCAGCCCAGCTGTCCCTCAGGCTACCGCTCACACACACACCCACACACACACACACCAATGGCTGGCAGCGGGAACCCCAGCACTTGCATTATGTCAATTATTGAAGGATGTTCTCATGATATATTTATCGCGTGCTGATAAGTGGTAAACACTCTGGCCTCTGTGTGCAAACTGAGGAGGGTGATACACCATTAATCCACATTAAAAAAACATGCAGTGATCAATTATTGATCTTTGACGAAGTTCATTAATGCGGTGCATGTAAAGTGTTTAAATCTGAGGTATAGTAAGAGGGCATGACTGTAAAGCACTGACTGTCTGTTACTGTTCATTATTTGATCAGATGCTAAAGGGCTGATTGTGTATAACTGATACTTAAAGTTCCGTCATCATATACTCATGTCCTTCCAAACCTGTATTTTGGTCTTTCTTTCAACACAAAGCCATCATATGATTTTAAAATAATATAGCAGATAACTATTTTTTATAATACTTAAAAAAAACCTTTTGCCTCCTCATTTGAAATGTAAACAATAAATAGTCATACAGTATTAAAGAGTGTAGGGGGTATGATGTCACTTTCCCGCCAGAACATGCCCCCTCAGTCCGCAAATAGTGCATTATGACTGCTTTTAGTAGGGGAAACTGTGAAAACAGAAAGTAAAAGAAATGATTAACTGCTGAAATAAAAGGCAGTAGGATTAGACAGTTATTCTTACAAGATTTTAACTGTCAGCTGTCAGACAGACAAAACAGAGCTCTGTGGCATAAAATGAATTTAAGAACAACCGTGTGCCTGTTCAATCTTTATTAAACACCAGACTATCTATTTAAATCTGTTTTGTGATGCAACAACTTGTTAAAAAAAATTGGTTTCCGTTGGCTAACACACCCTTCTAGAATACAACATTCACCATAATGAACATTTTTTTTAATAAAAGCTGACAAAAACATTACAGTTACTCAGAATATAAGATGCTAAATATTTACTTGATGAGAATTCAATACAATGTATAACCTATTTACAAAGACATTCAGCCTATCGGACACAGTCACAACTGTAAATTCATGTTTTTAATGCCTGGATTCCAGTTGTTTCTGTGATCCTGTTGCTTCTCTTTTCTGTAGCTTTTGGCAGCCTGTAAAAAGGTTATTCTGATTTCTAGTTGAATCTCTTTGTACGATCACTCAAATCACTCTGTCCCATTTTAAGTGTGTTTTTTGTTTTCTTGGCCTTAAGGCTGAACACTATGACATCTTTTTTCCACTCAGTGGGCGTAACCGTAGTGACTTTCACCTCTGTGATGTCATGTACATACCCTCGATACGATAACTTTAATTTCTGGATGAATTAACCCTTTAAATACAAGAGGCGAGAGGTGAACCTGACTTTCTAACCCGTCTCACCACTCCTACGATGTTTATTAAAATGACTTACATTTTTTTATGATGTTTAATAAACCAAAATTTATTACCTCAAGCCACGTGACTAAACAAAGGCTAAGTAGCAGTTAGCACGGGCCCACAGTTCAAGGCCAATGCCTGCTAATCGCCTCTTGTCCTTTTGTGTCCAAGTGGACTTGAGTGTAATACATTATGAAAATGAGATTGTGCATGGCTACGTGTTCCTGAGGTCATTATGTGACCGTTTAGCTCTATTTAGGACTCTTCTGGCCGACCCTCAGGCCCTTGTCTTCTCCCGGCTAGCCGATAATTAGCATGAGCAACCTCCTCTGCTCCAGCTACAAAATGGCTCTCGCCGTCGTAATCGCATTCATTTGATAGCTGAAGAGCCGCGGTGAGATGAAATTAGAGGGATTAATTAGCGGTTGACGCGCCGCCAAAGGTTTTCAATTTTGCGTTGTCACATCAATAACAGAAATCTCCTTCTTGACCACACAGGAATGGCCTGAAGGAGATGGATGCAGGGGAACTACCAACAATTATGACCAATTAGTCATTCCCATTTCTAGTCGGGACAATGGGAACCAATGCACAGTTAAACAGCCGGACCGCCGATGAATTTCCCCCGAAACACAAGTAAGAAAACTATTTCTAATTAGAGATTGATTGTTATAGACTGTTAAGTATTATAAGATGCTAAAGCTTCATCATTTTTAAATAGAATACAATTGATTATGACCGTCTAACAGAAAATAACTTTGATAATACTAAGTGCACAATTTAAATGTCCTATAGCATCATCAGTTATTTGATTAGATTGTAGTTTTTATCTCAGAATTCACTTAACACAGAGCCCAGCTAGCAATCCTTCAATACATTAATGTCCACTCATGCAATTCTGACCCCAGCTGAGGTTGTAAGAATGTTTTGCTAAAAACTTCAAGAATACTATTTACAGTATTTTAGGAACAGTTTTAGATGTTGTATTAACGTTACTGCTTGGTTATAAGAACGTTATAACGTTCTGTAACGTTTTAAATTCTGAACGTAAAATGTTCTACTAACTATTAAAAAATTAAGCTTTTGATATATAATATAAAACTTCAAAGCGTTTTAAAAACGCTACTGCAAGAACATTTTTGATAACTTTGAGTGAACTCTTAAAGAACGTTATCCAACGTTCTGAGAACATTTCCTGTTTGCTGGGACAGTATTAAAACTAACCTCCACTAGGTAACATGGTCGTCGGTGACCAGTTAGTTAGCTCCTGGGTGGCCGTACGTGCAGGCCTGGAGTGGGACTCAGTGCTGGTGTAAGTGTGCTCTGGTTAGCACTCCAGCGCTGGCTGTCAAGAACAAGGTGCCGTTTCCCTCCAGTAGCTGACAGAGCCTGTCTGCAACCAGGAGAGAAAAAGCCAGTTAGACTGACACACTGTTTATTCACAAATGACACCGCCGGCAACCGATCGGTGTCGCTGGGGGTTTTTATACTTTTCCCGCGTTGAATGAGCCTGTGATGTCGTCTTTGTAGGTGCTTCTGGAAGGGAAAGAATAATTGAAGCTTGACTGCGGCAGACGTCGGCGTGGAGGGAGGGTAGATACACAGATACCTGCTGCAAAAACAAACCTTAAAAGTGACACACAAGAGCCATGTGCAGAGGAACGGGGGCCTGATCGTTAGAGGGAAACAGGGTTTAAAAAATGGTTGATTATTGTCGCCGTGACACATCCATAACAGAAAACACACACGCGCGTGAATACACGCAGCTCATTTGTGTTTGCTTTGCACCCTCAACTGTACATTACACGGGGAGCAAAACCATAAATAAAACAAGCCAGAGAGCAGTGCACTTCCTCTGGCACAAGATTGGCTGGAGCGTGGAAAAGGGAAGCAGAAAGGTTATCGCGACTCACTCGGCCATTTGTCTTGTTTGTTGGATCTGCACGACTTGATTCGGCAAACGAGCGCTGAGGAATCCGGTGACATCAGCACTTAATCAAGACGCGCCTCGCCATTATAAATCAGTTGAACTACTGACACCTGAACTTTATTCCGCACGCGCTTTTAAAGGCCATGCGCCGCTGCCTCCGCTATTAGGGTGGTGCTGATCCATGGAGCTGCATTCAGGTCAGGACGCAGGCCGACGAAGCCCCACCGCATGCGTCACCTGGGTAACAGCAAAGCCAGGACAATAATAAGACAAACCTGAAAGAGATTTTGATTCATATTTCAGGTGGTGTTATAAAAAATGCTAGAGAATGAAGTTGTAGGGTGATGGTTTAAATAAAGCAACATTCTGAAGATTCCTACATGCCGTAACACAAAGAAACAACAGTGTAAAGAAACGACTACATTGCTAACTGTCTTTAAGTTGTTTTACACGCACAGCATTGCACTGATGCATCAATGCATTGCATTAATGCAATTATTGTATTTTCAATCAATATATCAATCTTTTATATCATTGTAAGAAACTTCATTAAGGGTAATTTGTCTTTTTGTTTTTATTAGTTTAAGCATAAAGCTCAAATTTGTTTATCATTTCCTAAGGGCCATTGTTCTGTTTTTTTTGCAGTGTAGAGTTTTTCTGCTTTAAAACATCTACACAGCTTTAATAAAATATAATTTCAACTGTTCCAAAAGTACATTTAATCACCTCTAAACTCAATGCATATGCAACTTCTGTGTTTTTAGTCTCAGGATGTGTTCAGGGCAAAACTAAACAGCACAATCAGCTCCTTGGGTGATTAACCGCTCAAAGTGTTTGTAATAAACACACACCAGAAAGTGAAGCTTTCCATCCTTCAATGTAAGCATGAGATTTTTATCCTGATTTAGCTGATGGCTCAGAAAAGTAACAAAATACTATTGAGCTGCAGGATTCGAATTCATTCACATTTTAAGTACAAACACTACTGGACAAGTTATTTGGCGAAGTTTAACACTTTTAGGTAGTGTGTATGAGCAACAGTAACAGTGAGGTCTGCCATGGCAAAAAAATCTGCATGACAAATAAGCTTTAATTGGTCATTTGAAATGCTAAAGTACTGAAATGATCTATTTCTGATTTCTGTTGGCAAGTAGGAGGCTATGTGTGTGGGTGGGTTACTTAACCATATATTGGGGACAAAATTGTACCCCCTATTAAAATAAAGTGAAAAAAATTTATTTTAATTGAAAAAAATGCAGAACGTTTTCTGGTAGGGTTAGAGTGTGCGTTAGGTTATATTGTTTAAAACTAGCTGTGTATAAAACAATAGCAGTCTATGGAATGTTCCTGTTTCGATAGATAAGTAAACGTGTGTGTGTGTGTGTGTGTGTGTGTTTGTGAGTCAGCGAGCACCTCCAGCTCACATGAGTCATCACATGTGACCTCTTTGTACATCAACGACATCTTTATTCTCTTCTCCTGCTGCTGGGCGGCAGCGAGCGCTGTGGCTTTGTAAAGAAACATCTCTGGTTCCTCTTGCCATTGTGTGTGTCTGACAATGAAGCAGGACCTCCCAGTTACACAGCTGCAGTCTCAACACACACACACACGGACATACTCGCACATAAGCGCACACAAACACACACAGGCAGTGGGAAGTGCTTTCCTTTTGCCATACACTTTTTCACCCTAGTTCCACTCTAATACTCACTCACACACACACACACACACACTCACACACACACGCAAACATACACACATGGGCAGAGGGAAGTTCTTTCCTTTTTGCCACACACTTTTTCACTCTAGTTCCACTCTAATACACACACACACACACACTCTCTCTCTCTCTCTCTTGCTCGCTCTCTGTCTGTGCAGTGAAGCTTCATGTGTCCATGCTTGGGAAAAACTTGCCTAACGATTCAGCTGTCAGTCATCCGTGAGCAGAGAAGCACAGAGCGCGGCCGGGCCGGGCGATACTTCCAGAGAGGGTGTTCAGTGGTCGCCCTGTTCAATGAGGAGCACCATTGTTCTCTGAACCCTCTTCAGTGAGCCACTCTTGGGGTCTCTGGAAACCAGGCCATAGCAAACAAACAATACGGTCCTCACTGGCTGAATGGACCGCGGCGCGCATGTTTATTGAGGCCAGACTTTCTTTCTTTCTAATATCTTTCCCTCGTGAATTTAGCATCAGAAATGTAAAAAAATACAATAGGGAGGATTCTGTGTCCATTCACTAACTAGGGAGTATTTTTAGGCAGGCAGGCTCCTTCCAAGCGTGCAGGTGTATCTTTTCACTTTTAAGAGACTCTTCTGATTGTAAACAATAGCGTGACTTTAAGGCCTTTTTCCTGCAAAGAAATCAAAACACGCCTTAGAGTTTCATGTTTGGATATTTAACCCTTTCAGCGCCGCTAAACATGTCTGGCCGTATACAATGATAATTAGTTTGTTAGCATTAAACTCGCCCCTCACAGAAGGATGAATGCATGAGAACCGCAGCAGGCTGAGGATAGGCCTGCTATTGGTTTATTGTAAGTGGTCGGATGATTTTTATCTGGCAGATGGTGAAACGGGTGAAATAATCCTAAACTTACACTACAGGAGAAAACTAAACCATATATGGAGAAGCAGTAAACAGTCACTCTAGAACATTTTAGCCACCACATAGCAACACCCTGACAACCACTCACAACACTTGAGCGTTTTGGCAGTGAGTTTGACACAAGCAAGCATTACTCATATATTCGTCAATGTACTTTTAGACTGATTCTTGCTTAAAATTGACAACGACAATTTCATTTCATTACAATTACAGTTACTGACGAGTTAGCTATGGCTAATCTTGGCGTCCCTGAAAAACCATAAACTCAGGACTTTTTGGCAGTTGTTTAGTTCAGTTTAGTACAACCGAGAAACGTGACAAAATCACAGCTCAACAGGATTGTTAACCCCACACACACACCCACACACACACACACTCTGCCAACAAGCATGAGGTCTCCACAATCCTGTGCATTTAACATTGTGAGCCTGTCTTGTGCTTTTCTTTCTTCTGGACTCAACACTGTTTCTCTCTCATCAGAATCTGCACTCTCTCTGAGAATTAAGAGTGTACTACGGGGCAGTTCATGTAGTGCACTACAGAGGGGGCCTTTCACCAACATTAAACCCCAACTCTCCAAAATGATGACTATAGGGAAGAGTTAGACAAGAACTAGATTTTAACATTTTAGAAAATGTGTCCTACTAGCCCAAACTTAATTATTAACCCTGGCTAAAGTATGAACAGTTACAACTAAATGATAATAAGCCAGGATTAAATTTAGCCAGGGTTAAGAATGACCCTTGCTTAGTTTCAAGTGTAAAAAACCTCTAGTATGTGGATATGGCTCATGTCCCTCCCTTAGCAGTAACATCACGGTAAGAGAAACATCACGGTAAGAGTAACGTCACGGTAAGAGTAACGTCACGGTAACAGAAACGTCACGGTAAGAGTAACGTCACGGTAAGAGTAACATCACGGTAAGAGTAACATCACGGTAAGAGAAACATCACGGTAAGAGAAACATCACAGCTCTCCTTATGCCTATAGCACAATTGTTGCAGAACAAGTGACACAGTGACATTTAATACATATGAGCAAAAGTAATAATATCTCTTAATAATATCTCTAAATATCTCTAAAGTAACTCCATGCTTGTTCCTTGAATTACCCTTCTGTCAATCTTGGTTTAACACAAAAAACAATCATTATTTACATTTATGCATTTGGCAGATGCTTTTATCCAAAGTGACTTACAGTTCATTCAAGTTATACATTTTGTCAGTACTTGTGGTCCCCTGGGAATCAAACCCACAACCTTTGCGCTGCTAACGCAATAGTGTTCCTGAGCTACAGGAAATCTATTTGTAAACAATAGTCTACATTTGTACATATTTGAAATTATACAGACAAACTATTATGGATAAAACTCAACCGCACACTCTGAAACACACTGTGGAGTCTCAGTTTGTGTGATTCCTTCTGCCACACACTCGTCTGTCTTTATTTCTGACCTTAATGTGCTCAAGTGTCGTATAAAGGATTTGTCTTCAACCTTAACAAGACAAAGATTTCCTGCCGTCAGTGGAATAAAAACAACCCATTATGACTTGGGAAGCAGCTTACCCGTACCAAAAAACTAAAAATCAGGGTCATTTTCATTGAATTCGAGGACATTTTAAAAAATGTGACATGGCGTGGACCTTCCCGAAAACTGGTTCCTGATTAATGGTTCGCAATTCACTAGCCCTGTTTTTATTGTCCCATAATTCCAATATCAAGCTATTAACTAAAAAAACACACAATCTAGCAGCAAGCCAGCGATATATTACCCCCACAAAGCTGAGCAGATCTAAAACAACTTACTTGACTTCTAGTTGCACAGATATGAATTATGAAAGCATTTATGGCCAACGCGCACACAGCCATGTTTATACTGCATTTCTCGCTGACAGGAAGGAAAACGAGAGCCATTTTGAGCGGCTTAGAAGCACAAATGTTTTATTACGCCGCACTGGCAGAGCAGGTTCTTTCGGCCGCTGTAAAGACTCCCCACGGGCCGCTGTGCTCTGGCAAAGCGCTGCATTCTTAATTTCTGATACATAATTCTTTTGGAAAAGCTTTTCAGACGTTTTCTGGAGAGGCACTGTTCTAATAGTGATAAATTATTCTCATAAAAGAGAGCTCTCTTTTTTCCACCCCTGAAATCCAGCTGAAGGCGCACGGCTCCGGAGGTGAGCAGTAAACAGCCCTGCGAGATATAATGAAACATAATGATCTCAGAAGACACACATCAGCTCAGGATCGGCTCGCACCATTTCCCTTACTGACTATTATTATAGATTGCAAAGTTTGGCTGTGACATGCATCGTCTTGTGTGTCGGCGCGGACTTCAGCTCTTATTTCACCAAAAACAAGGACACGTTTCCATCTTAAGCCAAGCTAAACTGCCCAAATCTGATTTTCTTTGTTTTATGAGGTTGTTAACATGATCTTTTTAACATGATGTATCAGAAACTGGTCTAAACAGGTGATGTTTATTAAACTGACTCACATCCTTAAAACCAACTAAATTTGTCACCATACAAAGCAAGTGTCATGACACGTACACATGTAATTTTGCCACGTGCATCCGTACGTGTGCATACATGTAGTTCTACAGTGAGTGTGAGAGACGAAGAAAGAGAGAGAGACAGAGAGAGAGAGACTAATCACATCCAGTCACTAAAATTAAGAAACATTATATCTATCATAACATCTGTTGGCAGTCTGTCGAAGAGTCTCTCTCTCTCTCTCTCTCTCTCTCTCTCTCAGGGTCTTAATAGGGTCCTTCTACCTAAACTTTAAAAGATATTTAGATTATATGGAGTGTAAACACTCAATAACATGTTTAACAGAGTCCCCTGATTACAAATTAAACAGTGAAACGGATTCTATTGTCAGTCAATTACTGACTGGAGGAAACATTAAATGCAGGGCAATTACGATGCTACATGGGGTGATTATATTGGACAAATTGGCTTTTGTAGTTCTGTAGCCACTACAAGCTCATTCAGTGTGAAATTAATGCTGATTATCCATGAAGGTCTTGAGTTAACTGAGGGCTCATCTTGACCATCTGAACTGCGCGTTTAAAAATGGTCATAAACTAAATTATAAACTAAAATGGCTTACAGTACAGTATTTCACTCTGGATAAAATACAAAATAAAAAAAACATGGTGGATATTTTTTTGATTTGTTTTATCTTTACTGGGATGATGTGGAGCAGCAGGACTGTCTGGACAACTGCCCTGCTGTCGTCCTGTGATACCAGCATGAGACAAGAGCAGATTGAAGGAGAAAGAGACAAAGAGAGAGAGACATAAAGAGAGAGGGAGAGAGAGCAGTACCCTTGAAAGACTGAGGGGTCTTTGTGATGATCAAAGTTAGACTCTGTGGTCCTGCATCCGAGCTCCTCAGGGAGAACTGAAGTGGAGTTTGGAGGTAAACGGCCACTGGCTCTTTGATGAAACTGTGGAAATAGAAATCTGAGGATCACTGAGGTATCTGAACATTCACACCCTTCAACCTCATCCAGCAGGTTTGCATGACATGATCTGCAGAGTCGATGCAAGAAAACACAATTCCAGGCTGAACAACTACATAATAAACCTAAATCTCAAACTGTACACTGTTCAATTCATCATTGTAAAAAAATCTGGATTGTAAAAAACAAGCACAATCAAGACAGTTAAGCCTAATTTTATATGTTAAATGTTTGTTAATGACATCAGTAGATATTGAGATCTTAAAATCATCTCCCAGACATTATATCTCACGGTAAATCCCTCTGCTTAACAAACAGAAAAATGTAAAGGTTCACAAAACTATGTCAGATAATCGCTGGCGGGTGTGCTCACATCTCTCAGCTTTCACTGCTGTGCTAACAGATATTTGTGTAAAAATACATCCCAATCTGCTGTGATGTACATCAGTCTCGAGAGCAATCGTGCTGTGTGTTGATTTGAATGAAACATGAGTCTTTGTAGTAATTCCCATCATGCACTTATGTGTCTCGTGTCTACATGTTCTGATGATGTTACAAGCGGATCTCTGAGTATGATAGACGCAGAGTTCCTGGACCTGCATAGGAAGTTCTGCTGGAAGAAACACAACAACCCAGCTAACAATTTTAGGTTGCAAGAATGTTTCCCAAATGTTTCCATTAAGTAAAGTAAACGTTAAAAATGTTATAGTGAAAGTTTGAGGAACGTTTTGTTTTTTAAACACTGCATTAATATTACTGCTTGCTTATAAGAACATGATCAAAGGGAACTTCTTTAAAATGTTCCACTAACCACTTAAAAATAGCATTTTTTATAAATGATGTATGACATTATAACAACGTTCTACTAACGTTAATGCAAGAACTTGAGAGAACTTTAGACAACGTTCTGAGAACATTTCCTAATAGCTGGGAAAAAACACCTCACTAAACCTTTCACCGTAAGGACAATTAAACAGTTGTTGTTGTTGTTAGGTTTATTAAATTAAAACCTATTTTTAGGACCAATATGATTTTGTGCATTGTGACATTTTTGTAACAATTAAGCATTAAAGCCCAAATCTGTAGATACTGTACGTGACTCTAAAACAGTTTTGTCAATATCAATATTCTTCAGGGCCATGATGTACAATAAGGTCCCATCATGGCATTACCATCAGAAACCATCCGTTCACCACAGACATTTTGTAAAAGATGGCAAAATGTTACACAAAGATTGACTTTTATTTATTAGTCATACTGAATCTGGAAAATATCATTTATTGTGAAATGAAATACTTCAGCCATCAGCAACACTCACACACACACACACACACACACAGCTTTTAGGCAGATGAACAGCAAAGGTCTGGATCACATAAGCACAAGCAGACTTATTCATAATGATCTTAATATCTGCTGCTCAGATCTCCAAAAGCTTATTAATACATGAAAGTCAAGCGCTGACGTCTGTAAATTTGACATGAAATTTTAAAGGGACGTACATAACTCCCCTTTCATCCACGGCTGACGAGACGCTGACCTTTCTTGAGATACAGCTCGCGGGGTTCATTTAAATGTATCAATATACGCGGGACCACCCCACTGCCTGACTGCAAACCCGTCTGATCTTCAGTCTGTAACTATTACCATTAGAAACGTACAGGGTTCGGCGGGAAATATTGGGTGATGCTTGAGCGATACTCCTTTCAACATGTGTAGAAAATGTTTTACAGATATTCTTGGAGTACTGGGTGCATTTAAGACAGATATTGCATCACAACATTGAAATACTCCGTTCTAGTTTAGTAAAAATAACAACATTGAACAACATAATGATCTCAGAAGACGCTTTCCTGTAGCTCAGTGGTTAGAGCATGGTGTTAACAACACCAAGGTCATGGGTTCTAGCCCAGGGATTGCACATACTCAAAAACAATGTATAGTATAATTCAATGTAAGTCGCTTTGGATAAAAGCGTCTGCCAAATGTAAATGTACACACATCGGCTTAGGATCAACTTGCACCATTTCCTTACTGACTATTATTATATATTGCAAAGTTTGGCTGTGACATGCATCGTCTTGTGTGTCGGCGCGGACTTCAGCTCTTATTTCACCAAAAACAAG
>JAZGTJ010001600.1:0-53142 GCA_036877575.1 Botia almorhae | reverse complement strand
TACAAGCTCGCCAGTGCTTGCACAACTAGACTAAGTGAGCAGAGAAATATAAAAGACAGTAAATAAAAGGAAGTGATGCATTTAACATTATCCTTAATGTTATATATGTGACATATTATTGTGGTATTGTGTGGTGTGCGATGGGGACATCGGATGGCCTCCGTTTTTCAGCTCCATCATCTGGAATGGTTATGAACAGGAGGATGGCACGTGATGATTCTCCTGGCGCTGGCATAAACTCTAGTTACCTCGGGATGAGTATCCCAAGGTCAGGGAAGAAGGCAGAGAAAACAACTTAGCGTAGATGCTGTTCACTGTGTTATATGAATCCTTCACTGAAAAAATTAGTTTTTAGTCTAGATTTGAACTGGGAGACTGTGCTTGAACCCCGAACAGTGTTGGGAAGGCTATTCCAGAGTAAACACTGTCACTGTCACGCACTGTATACACTGTATACACTCCTTAAGGCGAGTCTCATCACATGACAACCTAAAGAAATTGCCAGATGGAGTTTATTACTTTTATCTCTGTTTATCTTGCAGGACTATAGCTCTGTAATCCATATAGCACCATAGCATCATTTTAATTTTCCTCTTTATGAATTGCTATAGGGGAGGCCCAGGTAAAGCTGTACAGTACATATACACTGTTATCAGTAACATGGCAATCAGATGCTAATTAGCCAATGGCAAAACCTCAAACCAATTTCATTAACTGGAATGTGCCCATCTCTGACCAGTGAGATCTTCATCCAATCATATTGTCTGGATGCATCAATGTTTTAATAAATGGTGACCCCTTTCTGTACTATACACAGCTAGCGATTATGACTGTATTGTAATGTCTGCAAGATGACACCTGCTGAACACTGAAACAATATTTAAAACTATATTAGTCTTATAGACCTTATTTAATAAGTATATTTTTCATGTTTTTTGTTGCAGGCCACTATGAAGTCTCCGAGCTTTCTCCTCATGCGTTTGCCTGATAGCCGCTCACTCTTGGTAAAACACTGTTGGAGGATATTTTTCTCAATCACTGAATACAGTCTAAATAAATTACGTAATGCCTGAAGTTATTTCTGCTTGTTTCTTTTATCACCTACTAGTTACTTAACTAGCTATGCAAATAACAGCTTTATTTAGTGCATGATCTGTTCAGTCTATTTTATTAGTGTTTTTAGATAATCAGACCAATTGGTGGGCTTAACCTCACTCCACCAGTCCACTCATTTTATTGTCAGTAGTAGTTGGTTTTGCTTTACAGCCCAGATTTTACATTGGACAAAGTACCAAAATTTTTTATCACACAGTTCAATTGTGAGTGAGTGCAACATCTGTAAACTTATTTTTATACACCAAACTGTCAAATTTTATTTTATTTTTATAACTTTTATAACATTCATGTATTTTTTATAACTTTTTTATGACATTTATCAATTGTATTCAAACTATATCAAATTCAAATTTTATTGCATGTGACAAATACAATTTGAATTTGATATAAAGGACAGGTTGTTAAAAAGTTACTAAGCTACTTTAAAACTTAAAAGTTTGATTTCTGATTGCTCTCTGGACACTAGAAGTGTGTGTGCGTCCACTCCTTACCAGTAATTGGTTAAATGCAGAGATCACATTTTGGGTATGGGTTACTATACCTCATTAATGTCACAAAATGGAATAAATAAAAATACCTAAAGGTGATATCAGAACTTTAATTTCAAGCAATTTTGAAGACCAGACAGATGAGTTGACTTTTATAGTATTCCAAGATTATGCAACTGTGTTATCACCATTTTGTTAAGTAAAATAAAGGCCCAGAGGTTTACCTGAGGTATCTTCTTACCACATACTTAATTTTTTTACCTACGTATAATCAAAACAACAACAACGGAATACAGCAACACACTTGCAATTTTGAAAGAGGGTTATTGCCAAGGTACGGTGAAATAATGCTATAATGTAGTTGTTTAGCAACAAGAGTCGATCATAAACTGCCTCAGTGCTTTATGCAATTTGTAATGCCTCAGCTTTAGTATAAAAGAAATTAACCCTGGTGGGTTGCAAATACAAGTTAGTCATCTAATTCTTTTCATAACTGGTTTTTACTTTTGAAAGTCAGTTACATAAAAAGGTCAAATGGTCTAATTTGAATCCAAAAAGACTGATTAGCCCTAAATTGCCAGTTAGTCAGACTAGTTCTAGAACACAGTCTTAACTTAGAAGCTATGTTTATGCAACTTGCCCCTGGAGTCTAGACAATTTTTTGTATTTGTTTTTAAACATTAAAATTTCAAATTCTATTAAATAGATCACATTTTATATTCTAAGAATGTTATTTACCCAATCAATTATTGATGTTATTAATTTGCATTAGGAATGCTAACCCAGGATTTTTAAAAGTGTACAGCATGAAATCATAAAACACGAATCCCTTAACTCAATTAATTATTAACCCTGGGTAAAATATGAGTAATGTCAAACATTAACAAGATAACTTAAGATCACATTTACCCAAGGATAAGAATGACCCTGGGTTATCACTTTCAAGTGTAAAAAAGTATAAAGCACACATGCAGAGTTTAGTGCCATGGCAGACAGAGTAATTATTTGGTATTCCTGACTTTCATTAAATACTGATTAACATTAGTCTAAAAATTAAGTACATCTGATATCAAATTACAATTGTAAAATTGTATCACACTTGATAGAAAATGTTAAGTTAAATTTTATTCAAATTTCTTTTGATAGGCTGTATCTTTTTAAGTTTGATCAGCGATTTATATTGGTTTTATTAGATATGAATTTCCAGTGTTGTGAACAGAGTTAGACTGAAGTACAAAGAAATAAATGCTAATAATACTTAGTTTACAAAATTTTTAACAATAAGCAACAACATTTATATTTATTTAAATGTATAGATTTAAGTGCAAATCAGTGTTAAATTTATAGGTTTATATATATACACACACATACATATAAATAGTTTTGATATACCAGAAGAGGACAAAAGTTAACAAACATTCACAGCTTTCCCCAACCATCACATACAGTACATTCAGAACTTATGAGCAGTGCTTTAGGTGCAGTGTTAGCACCCCTTGGCTGTGGAGCTGCAACAAGCGGAGAAACTCCTTTGGCATGGAGTGAACACCACGTTTGGGTCCTACATTGTCAAAATAGTGATGTGGAAGTTGCTGCTGCTGCTGCAGACTGATGTCAAATGGCCAGAATCCATAAACGTGCACATGATCGCACACCTCCAGTGCTGCAGAAAGTAACATAAAACCTGTGGAGAGGCGGCTCACTTTTAGGCCACTCCCCTTCCAAAAACCAGACAATTTCCTAAGGTAGTTGGAGGTAAAGAAGACCACCCACTGGTGAGGTCTGATTGGCCGGAGCACTTTGAGTGTGTTGATTGCTACATGAGTGTAGGATGAATATGCAAAGGCTGGAATGATCAGAGAGGCGTTACCATAAACCCTTACACGCTGCACTAATGGATCTGGATTGGCTCTCATATTTTTGTAGCTGTAGATACACACAAGAGACACACATTCACAGATGCTCTTAAAGAATATTTTATCTAAACAAAAATCAGGTCTGTCAATTAATTAAATTGATCATTCAAAATTAACTGCAGGATATGCAAGTCATTAAATTAATCGCAACTAAATGCATAAATACATTTTTACTGAACGAAGCCCTAAAAATTTTTATAATTGAACTGAATAACTTTTTGTATCATACAAAAACTATATTGTAGCAGAAATGCTTTGGAAGTCATTGTGTTGTTTAATTTCTATCTTATTGAACCAGCCTACAGTTCACATCAATTCATTTTGTAATTAAATCTGTCCATCTGTTCCAGGCAGATTTGGGGGTTGTTCACAAAGGGCACATTCTTACATTCTTTCTGCCCTTTTTTACGCGTCTATGTACACAGCAAGATCATCATGTCTACATGTTTTTGATTTCTGATTACTAAGCAAAGTTCCCTCTTTAACATCATTTGTTCATCTTGGAACAACAATTCTAACCTAATTCCTGTTCCTATACATAATCAAAACTTAACATTTCTTGAACTAAATGGAAATAACACGTACTCCATAAAAGCATCCAGACCAGTCTTAAACCTAACCTTAGTACTTAACCTAACCCTACAATCTGATTAGCTGTACGCTGTCAGGAATATTGTTCCAGAACCAACAAGGAAGTTGACCCAAGAACATGTGGAACTCAGCTGAATAAGGATGTGATGACACATTAACCCCAGTTTTTTATGTATTATCTACTTGCGTCAATGGTTTTTTTATGCAGTTAGCTATGAACATTGTTTTACATTTTATTATTAAAAGTATTGCACATCACACACAAAGCAATGTTTATTTACCCAGAGCCAAAGATATCTTTTACTACACCCTGAAAAAATGTCAGCTCACAGGATTTGTCAGCTTACACAAAATCAAACATTCATGGCCTCAACAGTTTTTATCTGACAATGGTTACCATTTCAAACCATGAGTGGTTGTTACGGGGGAGGCCGTCGCTCCGCCTCCTCCCTGCTGCCAGAGGGAACCATCACCAGAATATTACGTTTCCGATTCGGACTACATTTCCCATGTGCCCCGTATCCAGGACTGATTACTTCCTGTTTGCCGCACCTGTTTCCAATTAACTGCGTTATTTAAACCCTGTACTTTGTTGGCCTCATTGCGAAGTCTTTTGTCACGGCTAACATTTCCCTACTGTTGTTTACCTGGTTACATTTGGATTGTCTATCGTGTTTTTAAAAGTTTGCTGCCTGCCTTTTTAAAACTTGCCTTGGATTAAGTTTTTGCTTGTTATCTGCCTGACCTCTGCCTATCTTATCGTTTCTGATTTTGTCTATTCCCTATTGCTCTGTTTGCCGGTGTTAGACCCATTGCCTGTTTTGACCATTCTGTTAATAAAAGTGCTGCAAATGGATCCACATGATCCAGACTCTTCGTTGCAGCTGCGGTTTTTTAAGATGCCATATCAAGAGTATCAATGAGATCCCTGTCTTTTTGTTCAGCTTCACTGGAATGCAAGACCACACCCTATGTGAACTGATTCTCAATCATTTTGTGCTATTTGCTTTCTGTTATATAACATATAACAACACTAATAATATAACATATTTCATAGGATAGTACTATTGGATTCTCACCGTGTGAGCTGACTGGGATTAATGGTGAGTAGATCAGTTTTTAGCCCAACATCACTGTTATTAATGGGAGCCATGTTAAACCTGTAGAAACAGGAAAAAATAAGATGAAAGGAAAAAGACAAAAGTTAAAGGAACAAAAAAGTCTTTATTAGTCACCATGAAAACAACTATTCTTACTAATAAAATATTCTGTACTATTTTTAAGTCATTTTTGGCATTTATAGCATTATTTTGATAGGACAGTGTAGAGATGATTGCAGTGTTACAGTGTTTATAAATGTGCCCTAATAATCTTTAGTCAAAAACATTAACCTCCTGCCCCCCTCAAAGCAACATCTCTTAATAATGTCTTGGCGCGAGGGCAGTACTATTTTGACTAATGACAGTTTCTACCCCTCCAACTTTTAACAAATAATCAATTTCCAAAGAATATAATCAAGTCCTGCCCTACATTTTTTCCCTCAACGCAGAAGATGTTTTACTTGGTTATGCGACACCACAGGGAAGACTGTTTCAACATCCTTTTTCTGGTGACTTTAACTTACCGCCTTCAAACCCATATGACTTTATTTTGTTGAACACAGTAGGAGTTCCAGAGCCCAAAATCCACATGGAAATTACATTCTCCGAAATGGCAGCTCTTTGTGGCATGGCGTAAGCATTGCCATTTGGACCCAGTTCACTACATGAATAGTACAGTGCTGGAGTTCCTCCAAAAACATCTCTCAGCAGGTTTAACTTTTGCTCTTAAGGATTATGTGGCTGCTATTTCTGCTAACTACAAACCTGTTAATAGAACTTCTGTGGGGAGACATCCTCTGGTATCCCAAATTCTGTCTGGTGCCAGATGATGGAAGCCTATCTGCCAGACACAGATTCCTTCTTGGGACCTTTCTGTGGTCCAAGAAAGTTCTCGGAGGTATTATTTGAGCCCCTAGAATCAGCCCCAGAGAAGCTTCTGACTCTTAAGGTGGCTTATTAGCCTTGAAATTTCTTGTAAGAGTGGGAGATTTGCAGGCATGGTCAAAGCGATTCTGGACCCTAGGTCAGATTATATCCCAAAGATTCCTTCTGCTTTGGTGGCCACAACAGAGGCAATTTAATCACCAAGCAACACATCTCTCACTGGAGTACAGAGGCTATCACTCTCTTACATCATCATTGGAAGTACTTTTTACCTGATGACATAGTCTGCACTGTCAATCTCTCTTCCACAACTACTGTTCTTCAGAATCCCTCCACTGCCCACCACAGCACATTGACCCAGAACATGCCCACTCCAGGGAAAATCCTTGAAAAAAAATGGTTCACAGATCTAAAACCTTCACAATTAAACAGGCCATTTCCTTTAGCTGCAGAATATATATTATAAATTTAATCTGATATAGCTTTAAAGAGGATTTTAAACAAACATTTCTGAGTGATGAAAAATGACTGCTAAATTGGCTGTGAATCGATTTGTTAAAACAGACAGGTAAAACAGATTAATTTTTTATACTTATACATAAGAATCATTGTGATTATATCGTTAATATCCAATTATTGCTTAGCAGAACCCAAAAGGTGTTTGACTTGTAGATGTTGGCAAAAATCTTAGTTTCAAGTTCTGAAAGTTGCAGGATGTTTTTACAGAATCTAGGCCAAAAGAACAAGATTTCCCCCATACTCTTAAGCTGATAAAGATTTCCTATCACACACACCTCAGGCAACATGTCGTAAACTGCAGGATCCATTTTGTAGCTCCGTTTTGAGCTGGTTTCAAATGGGATACTTTGATTCACAGCCGTGTTCTGCTTTGTCAAGTATAAAACACCTGTTGCATTACAGCAGGCACGCAGTCTTACTCTACGTACAGTAAAAAAAAGAAATCACCATGGTTACAGATACAATAATTCTTAGTTAGGATGTTTCTGTTTTACAGACCCATTCTACATATACGGTACCTACTATGTACTTACTGAGTAACTGTGCAGTTACTAGGTGCCAACCTTGAACCTAACCCTAACTCATATTAAGTACATGTAGTTACCTGTATATTGTTGGGTAAATACACTAAGTGCAGGCACTGTGTTTTTTGTCACATTTGTTTTTGATGAGAGATTATAGTAATGCTTTTACAACACATTTAACAATTGTTGTAAATTACTAACCATAATCTTAAAATTGTGAGTAACAAGCCAATGCAAGGCGAGAGCATTAAACATTTTGTCTTAAGAATCAACAAGCCAAGTCTACTAAGCTACATTTACAAGTGGAAATCATATTTGCTGCTAAAGACAACATGAACAGAAGAAAGTTTTTTTTTATGTAGGAAAGATTATCAGAGCACTAGGAATTAGTCAGGTATCTGTGAAACTGGTGTGTTTTGAGTTATTGGTCTCACGGATCGGGCTATAGGTAGCCAGTGAAGTGAGATCAGGAGGGGCTTATTTTGGTTGAACAAAGAGTAGACTTGCTGCAGCATTCTGGATAATTTGTAGGGGTTTGGTTGCATTGCCTGGAAGGCCAGCCAAAAGGACATTGCAGTAGTCCAAAGAAAGTGCTTGCACTAGATGTGAAGAGATAGGGTCAAGGCGACAGGTGGTAGGACGGTTGGAGAGGATAATTTTGTCTGTCTCAGAGAGGAGAGAAAGAGAGTGTTGGATGGCCAGGGGCTGGAGGATGATGTGCATGTTTGCCTGAAGGGCAGATATCAAGACAAGATGTTAAAGTTGTGCAAAGAGTAATGAGACTAAGTGATGAGAACTGGGTTATTGGGGGGAGGAGAGTGGAAACAGCTGATAAGAAGAGAGTGGGGGAGACTGAGCAGAGGTTACGCCAAAAAGAAACCAGAGTGGGGTTGATTGGTGAGCATGGAGGAGGGGAAACATTGAACTGTATGTAATGAATGTAGCCTGGAATGTAGTCATAAAAATGAGTCCTTGGGTGTGTTGTAGAAACAGAACGTGTCATAAACTAAAGCACAATAAAATTACGTATTAATTGCAATCATTGCTTTGTTTTTCTTTATTACAGCTATATTACATGCTAGCTCACATATGCTGCAAGTAACATAACATCCTGGTTACTATAATGACCTATTCCAATAAAACTTATTTTTAAGATTGTCCTTGTTTCATAGGTTAACAAACATGATGATCACATAACAACATCTAGCATTTGCAATAAGCATTGGTTTCTATTTGTGGGTGTAAAAGTTGTGACAATTTAAATGCACATGCAAATTTGAATTTTCAATTACGCTAATGTACAATATCTGCCAAATTTCAAATGAAAATGCAATGAAAATAAAAATCCATTTGCAATTGCATTTCCCCATGGCTTACGAGTTAAAACCCTTACATATTTAAATCGCAGTAGCAATTACATGTTTGCAATTTCATTACCTCTGTGTCGCGCTCTGAGTCTCGTAATACTCAAAAGCAATTGCAATTCTTTATAATTTGCGTTTCCGATGCCTTGCACACAAACCTGTCAATCAGTGTCAGGGGTGGGACTACACCATGGGGTGTGTTTGAGTTAGGTAGTAACGTCATGCACAGTCGACAACCCAGAGGGGAAATGTCAGGAACAGACGATTGCGCTATCTAGGGGTCCACTTAAGGCTGTCACTAAATATTTCCCCTTAACTGCTTAAGTGTACCCTTAAGTTTTGTTATGCTTTGCTACAAAGTCCTTAATAACAGTTTCATCTTTAAAAAATTAAGGGACCAACACAGCTCCCTTAAGCCTTAAATGATGGCTGTTTGTATGTAATTTATCATGTGGGACATGGGGAAATGCAATTGCAATGGACAATGCAATCTGGACAATGCAATTTGCCTTTTTAAAATTGTCCACAAAAACACTCCATACAGAATATTCATCAAATGAATCCTCAAACGTATGTTTTGAAGGAGCTTATTTAGGATATCTTATATCTATATTTTGTTTATTAATGTCTTAGCTTGTTACGAATTGCTGCTGTAACATGCCAACAGAGAACTTGCCATCCTGGTTAAGCATGGTTTCTCCATCTATACATCATTGGAGTAAGGAACCACCTAATTCAAAGCTATTAAATTAAAAATAGCTCTATTTCCGTGCTTGAACCTTTCCTTATTACATAGCACACAATCTGTTTGCTAAGTTTTCAATGTAATGTTTTCCTCATACTTTTTTTACGTCATGGGTAAACAAACATGACATTGCAAACATAGCGGATACAGCACACACATCCTATAAAGAACGTACTGTTGTAATGATCATCTAATTCAGTACTGTCACAGTACGCAAATTCAGACACAGGGCTAAACTTTTTGCTTGTTAAATTGGGAGCCTGGCTGCAGACAGTTGTTGTATTGTATTGTGTTGTGTTTACTGTTGAAAGCAATTTACCCAAAGAATTTAATTTAACTTTAAGCTTCATGTTTTTCTGTCCTATTAATGAAAAGGTGTTTTCTGCAACAGAGACAGAGTGTAGAGTGAAAGAAACAAACACCTGTTCAGCTCCTTCTGGGTGTCATTGATTATAGGTGGACAGCTCATCAGTATTGAGAGATCCCCTGTGAAGTTCTTGATATCAATTCTGAAACAATAAACAATTTTTTATTGCAGCACAGTTATTATAGCCATTTTAACCTGGCCCTGGCCCAAGCATTTGTTCCCACCAGCTTTAAGACTGACATAATGCAGTGACATCATTGAATCATCCAGAGGACTCAATGACTTCCGCCTTGTCACTCTTACCCCAATCATCACAAAGTGCTTTGAGAGGTTTCTTACCAGTGGTAGGGTCTGTTGGAGAGGTGTACCACATGGCACTGTTCTCTAGCGCCTAGCAATCTGATGCAAAGCACTTAATAACCTGGAGCAACAGCCTTGTTAATTTCCATGTTCATTTTCTGAGATATTTTCTGTATATCCTAATGAACTTTTACTGCTGTACCATCAATTGCTGAAAACGGTCATGACTGATCTCCAGCTACCCCCCCATCAAGTACAATTTTACAGTTTAAGGCATGCACAAACCCACCCTGTATACAAGATCAAATGCATGCTTAGAAAATCAAATGTACCAAAAGTATCTAAAACTCATTTGCAGTTACAGTTACAGAGTTCAAGGGCATATTTTCCTCACATAATAATGTTTATTTTTATCTGTTTGGCCCAGCAACACGACTATCCACATGTCTGTTTGCGTTGCTACTTTACTGCACTTCATTTGCTTTGTACTTGTACAATGCACAGTGACAACAAAAGCAGTTTGTCAATATTTTTCTACATATGAATAATTAAAAGAATTCTTTTCATGTTTTAAGTTTACAAAGTATTAACCGTTTAGTAGATAAACTGTGTGTGAAGATTATGATGTAATCAATTTACATATTTACACAAATCAATTAAAATTAAAACTTTGTTTTAAAAATTAAAAAGTGCTCTTTTGGGAAAGCAGATTTAGAATCTATTTAGGATCAGTTAACGACACTCTTACTGTGAAGGATTAATCTGTCATTGCACACACCGACTTGAAATTCTGATGGAAAACTTGTGACGAAGTTCCATGCAGGGCACTGGTTCGATGCCATATTCAATTCTGCAGAACAAAAGAACAATATCATTTTATTAGCATAAGTAGTATGTAGTATTTCATACAACAGTACTGTTTAACAGTAGTAAATAGCAAAATAGTAATAAAAGTACATTTTTGCAAATTCTAGGAACAATTCATTACAAAGCTCTGTTGCACAGCAGAATTGTTCTCAGTCAGAACACAAACCTACTGTTGCAGTTACACTATAGTGGTGTTTACATGCTACATTGATTAGCACAATATTAAAACCTTTAACAGGTGAAGTGAATAACATTGATTATTAGCAAGTGAACAGTCAGTTCTTGAATGTCATATGCTGGAAACAGGAAAAATGGGCAAGTGAGATAATTGATTTTGACAAGTTACTGGAGCTCAGATTGCTGAAAAACATAACGCTGCCCATGACAGAAAAAACCCACCCTGCAACACAGTTTGCTGTGTAGATGCAGACCAGTCAGAGTGGCACCTACTATGGGCACATATGCTTCAGAACTAGACCATGAAGCAATGAATGAAAGTTGTTTCGTGTAAAGAATCACAATTTGCAGGCCAGCAGAGATTAGTCTCTGGGCAATGTTCTGCTAAAAAACATTGGGTCCAGGATAATACTCCCGCACATCACCTGTCTAAAGATTTCTGCAGGTCACGTATACCCCTTCAAGGCAATGATGTTGGCTTGTTAATGGCAGTGGCTTTTTCAGCAGCATAATACACCATGCCAAACTGCAAAAATTATTCAGGAATGGTTTAAGGAACATGACAAAGACTTTAGGGTATTGCCTCGGCCTCCAAATTCAATTCGAGATCATTCAATTGAATTCAATTGAGCATCTAAAGAACATACTCTTATAAATAAAGGTTCTTAAAAAGGTTCTTCACGGTGATGTGGTAGAAAAAATGTTTGGATCGTCAAAGAGATATTCAGTTAAGGTTCCTAAAAGAATAATTTCTTGACCTTTTAATAGTCTAAAGAAACTTTTTTCACCTTAAAGAACCTTTTGTGAAACCTTTTTCACCAAAGAACCTTTTGTGTTGAAGAAAGAACAAAACCATAGATTAAATCATAGTTCTTCTAAGGCATCGTAAACCACTTTTTTTGTGTATGCTGAACCAACAAATATGATCCATGAAGGCTCCACCTTCTAACTGGCAGAACTTAAAAGATTTGTTAATAACATTTTGGTGTCAGATACCACAGAATGTTCAGAGGTCTTATGAAGTGTTTTCATGCCTCAATGCATCAGAGCTGTTCTGGCAGCCGAAGGGGGATTTTCACAATTTTAGGCAGGTGGTTTTAATGCTGTGGCTTTTTAGTTTATGTGGGCTCTGTTAAACAGGCCAGTGATATCAGAGTTCTGAACCATAAGAAAAACTGTTCAAAACGCCACCTGTGTGCTATAGTATTTGTTCTCAAAATGCAAATACAGACAAGCAACCAGTACAACAGAAACTTTATACATTTATACACAAGGAGAGCATGAAGTTTATGCCTGCTTTAAGTCTGGCTTACTATGTTATGTAGAAAACTATAGAAAAGTCTTTTTGGCTAAATAAGCAGAGTAAAATCTCACTGCATTTGTTACACTAGGGTCCCATAAGGCCCACTCTCCTGGTCTGAAGCAGAAGACAGTTCTGCATTTGCTTGGCTTTGTCTTTGTTGCAACAGGCATGTCAGATTATGTACTGGGAGGAGCTGTCATAATGCTGAAAATTTTGGGGGTAAACATTTCATCACAAGAACAGACTACAAAGTGTTCACCACAACAGTAAGTAGTGTGCAAGCAGTGCATAGGCAGAGTCCTTGCAGTGTGCCACCATTGTGCTGTCACACTGGCAGCATTTGCAGCGGTATGCAGTTTGTGCATCACCACAACAACAATTTTCATTTTAAACTTTGTACTGCATTAATCTTTCTTCAAAAAGCTTATTTTGCTATTGATAACTTTGATTCGTTATATCCACATCGCTTTTAATGATTTTGTTGTCCATGCAGTGCAAGTTAGAGACAGATAAAAAAAACATCATGCTTTGTGCTTCTGTAAATGATGCAGGCCATGTCCACACTAGTACGTTTTCATTTGCAAACGCATATTTTTCTTTCTTTCTGTCCACACTGAGATGGTGTGGACATTTTTTAACGAAAACATAGCTTTTTGAAAACGCTCTTTAAAGTGGATAAATTTGAAAAGTCGTTTTCACGTCACAGTGTGCACTGTGAAAATGGAGGCTTTCGAAAACTATGACACATTTTTAGTCATGTGACACAGTTATGTGACCAATATAGCCAAGATGGTGGACAACATTCTCAATAGCTTTTGCTACTTTTGTTCAAAGAACCAAAAGATAAATGAACTGCTGGAAATGATGCAGGTCGAAGCATCTTGCGTTTTACTTATGTGCAGTAGAGGTACGTAAGCATTTTTAGGTGTTTCGGCCCCTGCTGGCCCATTTTTGGTTTACCTCTCCTTACTACCTAACCAACTTACCTAACAAAGTTTTCTTCCCTGACATTTGAATAAATAGTAATTAGTACACTTTTAACACCTAATAAGAGCTGTATTTTTGTCTAAATATTATATACCAGGGGCCAAAAATCAATGCAGGATTACAAGCTTTGCACACATTTTTTCTTTCCCACAAGTGTGTGTGTACAGGGATCTGTTTGATCGCTATGTAAACCTGCTGATGAGTTTTAAAGTTTTCTGCCGTTAAACGGGTTGATACAAAATGATCAGTCGCATTTAAAACCACTTGTCCACTTGTGCAAAATGACTTGAGCAGCGCTGAAGTGATCGCCGCTCGCTCATAATACAGCATATATATACATATATGCATGTATGGATATAATCATACTTCATACATATTGTCTGTCTTTAATATACTGTATAAATGATGTAACCAAGAAAATAAATGAAAATGCCCACATTTAACAACTATGGGGAGCATTGACATGGCCATTGACAAAGTTTAACTAACTGCAAAGCATGTAAATGGCATATTTCTGCAAGTATATTCCAAAAACAACTAAAAATAAAAATCAACAAATGATTGCAGCACACTGGGAAACAAGTGTGTATAGTATAACAATGCATAGTATGACATAGACCTGATGTTGGTTTACTGGAGGGTGTGTAAGGTCCTGTCTTTGTTAAACTGCTTAAAAATAATACATGTTGCAAAAAACACTTTACAAAAACATTAAATTGAGTGAAGTAGCTCCTCCTACAAATGCAGGGAATGTCCTTCTACAATGACTCCTACAAGCCCTGCCCCAAAAATTCATCAATTCAAAATAATAGAAAATCAGTTCTTTGAAAGATTGTGCTGGCTAATTTTGCACGGCGGCTTTTTCAGACGGTCCCTTACACACCTTAGGGACTATCGAACCCAAAACTTACTTTACCGAGCTGCTGGGACATTACACGTGACTATTTTGATATAACTCGATTTATTAGACTTTAGAAATAGTTTTAACTATTAAGTGTATTGTTTTCGCTTCTTATAATCCTAATTCGTTTTGTCACGATCATATATGAGTATTGTCATGACACGTTGGTCTGTTTAGATTTATTTACTATTACAGCATCTAAAGGAATTGAGCACAATACATACATATAAACATATACATACATATATGCATATAGCCCTAAATAAACATTCTATTATAGGTCACTGTTCAACTTAAAGGTAGACTAACGCAAACTACGTGACTTTTGTTTGTGTGTCTGTTAATTACTGTCACAAACTCGTCATCTACTCGATGTCTAACCTTCAAGTAACAGTCTGGTTAAACGTATCTAGTCAAGTTGGCATAAATCATATTAAATTACAAACCGCATGCTTTGAAAATGTATGTCTACATCTTTAAAATCACGTATTGTCGGCATCGTTATCACCATCAATATAAAACTCCTAGTTAGTTTCTGTTAATACTATCAAAGGAATCTAATACACCTTGATTGTAAAATACACAGTTTAGTTGTTTAAATATTACCAGGTTATCACGACTCGTGTAAACCAGTCCAGGTCAGCGTTGCCATATTAACCACTTTAATCGATCACATTGCCCAAAAGTTAATAAATAAATATGATGAAATTGAATTCTCACCTCGTGGTATTTATTGCGCAGTAGATTACCACAAATGTAATTACCACAAGTGTGAGCAGTGTGAGCAGTGCGAAAATCCATTTAAGAAACCTTAAGTCCATCTGCAAATAAATGGCTGTTGTAAGGCTGAAAACGGGTTTTCAGTTTTGAATAATGTTACAGCATAACAGGGTATTTGCATCTATGCGCAGGTTTGAATGCTTTGAAAGATTAGAGAAGTTTGAGATGAGAACAGCTGGAGCTAGAGCTAGAGCTAGAGCTGAAAAGGAAAAGGCGGGGCGATCTAGTAGGCTGGGTATTTCAGCTGCAATACTGTTTTTCTGTTTTGAATCATTGGTAAGGAATTCAGATGCGGATAAAATAAATAACCAAAACTGCTTTAGGATTATAAAGAATAAATCACCCATAGCTGTTTTTCCCGCTAATATGCGAAACGGTAACTTTAACCTCAGTTTTGATCTCTCCGTGATCTGTGCATTCCACGTGGTAGGCCTGAATTGCCCAAACATATAAATATGGGGAATTGTTTATATATATATTTTAAAGATCCACAAAGGCTCCACTATGTCTAAAATCATAGACCTGAGGGGTGATGACGGGGCCAGACCTTCCTGATTTGCCAAGTGAGAAGTGAGATGATTTGCCAAGTGAGATGCATCATTGTAGCAATTTTAGAATAAACATCTGAGACCAAGTTGTAAATGAAAAACACCTGAGGACCTGTCAAATTTACTAAGCTGAAAGCAGGTATATTGAAGCATTAAATGTGTTTAAATGCCAATCCACCATTTAATTCATTCATTTTGGTTTCAGTGCTGCTAGATAAATACCATCATGATTGAATAAATTCATAATTTCGTTTTGGTAATACATTAGTAAGGCAGTCAGTTTAGATCAATAGTGTGAGCCTGTACTGTTTGGGTGAAGAGAAAGACAGCCACTTCCGTGTTTGTCATCCTAATTGTAGCAGCTTCCTTTGCTGCTTTGTGGGGGAAATTTCCTATAAATAAACAGTGTTAGCGTCATGATCAGTTCCTAAGAGAACTGAGTACATCTGAGTAATAAGTGAATGTTTTTTTCCACTTATCCTATGATACAATATATATATACAATATATTCTTTGACTTGTCTATTACAAGATGTTTACAAGACCCAGATAAACCTTATAGCTATTTGTTTACTTCACACCATAAATGCATACCCCATATCTAGCCATTGTGTGCTCCACACTCCAGCACAGTAGATGGTGATAATACATCTGTAAATTGGTCTGCTTCTCTATTAAAGACAGGGAAGGTGATGTTTCCAAAAAATGTTTTATGCTATTACAGTTGTGTCCTGTTGCATTATTTGTTCACACATTAGAATGTGTAGTATTAGAGTCTTGCCTTTGGTGAGAACACGCATAAGCCAAGATAAAGACAAGGTAGCTGACTGTTAGAGAAAGCAGTAAAAAACTTTCTGTACATTTGCCTCATAATCAATATATGTATAAAATATACTGTTTGCTGTGGTTTAGAGATCAGCTGTATTTTACTGATGACTTAAAAGTGAAAATCACCCTCATGTTGTTCCACACCCATAAGGCCTTTGTTAATCTTTGTAATTTTGATGAAATCTGAGAGCTTTCTGACACCCTCCATGGGCTAAAAACATTGTTAACATAGTCCATGTGACCAAAGTGGTTTAACCTTAATTTTGTGAAGCTACAGGAACACTTTTTGTGTGCAAAAAAACTCTTTTTTTTAATTAAACTACAGCTTTCCTGTAGCTCAGTGGTTAAAGCATGGCGTTAACAATGCCAAGGTCATGGGTTCGATCCCAGGGATTGCACATACTCGATGGATAGTGATCAATGTGTAGTATAACGCAATGTAAGTCGCTTTGGGTAAAAGCGTCTGCCAAATGCCTAAATGTAATTAGGTTAGTTAGTATATACAGGTGTGTACATATTAAAAGACAAAAGACATGGACATGCTTTTAATAATTGGGATTTGCTTATTCAGCTACACTAACAGGTGCAGTGGCCTGTCTCTTTTTTTTTGGTTGGAGCACACTTTCAGTCATTTGCGTAACCCAACTTGATGCCATGCAGAAAAATGCCTAATTTGATGTTAGCATTGAAAAGTTGGTCTTTTTGCTCTTATTTCCACTGTTTTTTTTTACCCTGGATGATGATATCGCATTGTAAAAGCCTTGTTGGACCTTTCTGGCATTTAACTATCCAGTAAGTTAAACAGTGTCTCAAAAAACTGGAGACATCAAGTCGTTTAAGTGGTTTGGTTTGATGATTTAACTGTGAAACTGAAAAATATACAAAAAAACAGAAAATATTGATAATGAAAGATTAACCTAAGAAAATATACATAATAATATCAAAAGAACCTTTTCAAAGTATCACAAAATAATTTTAACACCGTGTACTAATAATTTTAGCACTGTGTGTCTAACAGTTGCAAAGAAAGATGATGTTAATGGGTGTCATAGAGCAGCTACCACATGTTGCTGAACTGCTGCAATACTACTGGCACTTCCTGCTTCCTGAACATTCACAAAATAAAATCAAGTAAAAAATAAAATTCAGTTCAGTCCTAAACATTCTGGACACTCCTCATCTGGGATTTTAAGAATCCCAAATCAATCAATGCATAGCTAATTATCAGGGGACAGAAGAAGTATAAGTTTGGCGATAGGACGTGACAGGATTTTCTGAATGATATCCTTAGTCACGTTAACATCCGCTTTCCTTACCAGTCCATCTTTGCCAAGTCTTCACAGCGATTGTCATTGGCCCTTCATTTCTGTTAACTTAAATGTTCTATATCAAGATGGTATTCCTTCAAGTTAGTATTTTTGTCTTGACACTTTCATTGTCATGACACTTTCATTGTTCATTGTCGCTTTGGATAAAAGCGTCTGCCAAATGCCTAAATGTAAATGTAAATTGAGATTGCAGGGTGCTAAGGTATTTTTTTTTCCATCTTGTCCAGTTGTCCGCTGACCATTGTAGTTGTTTCCATTCATCCTTGAGCAACTTAGTATTCACGAAATCTCCGGGTGGGGAACATATTGCACCTGTCTTTTGCGTCAGAAGAGTGGCAGGGGTTAGGATAAAAAAAAATTGGGGTCCAAGGACACTAGGATTAACAGCCTTGAATTCATTACTGCAGTGACTTCTGCCATGAATGTCATTAAGACCTTATGTGTGATCCGGAAAGACTTCTCATTAGGTAGCATGAAATCAAGGATGCAACACCAATCTCAGTCATTTGCTCCCTGTGACCACCCATATGAGAGGCTTGAGGTTGATTAAATATCCAGGTGCAGTGTTGTTTTTTTGCGAAGATATTTTTGCACATCCTCTTAACTGACACAAGATTTATTCATTTTGAGTTCACAAATAGCTTCAACAAAATTTGTGCCACGATCATAATATAGTTGTTTAACTGGTCTTCTGATGGCAAAAAACCTCCTTAAGGCATTGATAAAGCTACTAGAGCTCATTGCTTCAATTACTTGTACGATGTGGGCGACTCTCGTACTGTTGAAGTTAGCTTGACCTGCTCTGGTCTTGTGGGTAGTTACTTCCCATTGTTCAAAAACATTAACACCCACAAAAGTAAAGGGTGAAGCTACTGTCAACCATTCCTTTGGTAAATCAGACATCTGATGATTTTTTGTCCTTCCTTGCAGCATTTTGCAGATTACACACTTGAAAAACCAAACTGCATATGCATTTCTTGCCTTCTATTATACATATTCCAGCTGCCCTTAGAGCACCTGCTCCTTTCACAGGCTCAGAATAGTGTCGAACAATTAGTGTTGCCACATGATGTGTACCCAGAATGATGGAGGGTTTACCTCACAGGAGAGGAGCTCTGACCTTGTGATGTAATGATCTACTCGAAGTAAGCAATTGCTGTCAAGCAAAGGAGATAGTTTCCTCAGCACACTCTTATGAGGAAGGTTACTGTTGGATAACTCGTATATTGAGCATTCTTTAACACAAGGAGTTTGGAGAAAGAATTGACAATGTGAATCAAATGTGCTATTGCTCGGATGAGAATGTTAAAGAATCTGCCAAATCTCTTAGAGTTACATATCAATTTTTGAACTTCAGTGCGATTCAAACACACTTGTGGGCATATTGCAGTATCTGATGTTGGATCCAAAAGTTCAAACGATTCTTGTGATTCAGAATGAAGCTGAGAATTGTGCAAGAACTGTGGGCCTGTGAGCCATTAACTAGCACCTAGGGATGCTGCAGGCATAGATCTGGATCCACGGTCTGCTGGGTTCAGTTCCGTAAAAACCTATTGCCGTTGCACAGGTGAACTGGATTTATGAATTCGCTGAATTCTGTTGTTTACATAGACATAGAACCTCCATGTTTAATTATGGATGTAGTACAATTTTACTGTCTGTATAATACCAGATGTGACCAAAGGTCATGTCTGTCTCTTCCACAATCAACGCTGCAAACTTGACCGCTAATACAGCAGCACACAACTCCAATCTTGGAGCAGTAACGTCTGGCTATGGTGCTAATTTGTTGGATTTCTCAAACAAGAAGTTGAAACGCAAAGTTCTTTGCACTGTACATTGGATAGTGGAATGGATGTGCAGATATGTGGTATCTGAAGTTCTTTCAAATCATAGAGAGAAATTTTCCATCTGAGAGTGAAAGACTTGTCATCATCTGACACATAAAACATGAAAGAGTCTGCAGGATTACACAGAACAGGGAGGCCATTAGGGTAAAGTTGCAAATCTTTAATTCCTTCAGCACAATCTTCCAAAGTAAAGGCTTCAATTACGCTTGGACAGTTGTAGATAAACTTGTGCAGTCTAAGGTTAGACATCATCTCTTGTGTGTATTTTAGAAGATCAATTGCCTCAGCCTCTGTAGTGCATGATTCAGCATGACATCAACATAGCACTCTTTCTCCACCAGCTTCCTGACGTCACTGTCCAAAACACTCTAGTATTCTTTGACTGCTCTCTGTAAGCCATAAATAGTGACTGCTGGTAATGGGCTGTTCCCAAAGGCATGTACATGTATCCTGTGATCTACAACTCACTGTCAAGGTCATTGTTTCTGTACCATAGGAATCTAAGATAATCCCTATGAAACGTGCTGTATGTATGTGCAGCAGTAATTGCCAAAGGCTGTTTACAGAATCTCATCAGGACCCCTAACAGGTTATTTAAATCAGGACCTGTAAGAAGGATATTGTTCATTAAAACTCCCCCCTATGCCACATTTGAATAAAAAAATAATTGATTTTTGTCAGGTTTCTTAGGGTAATACATCCCAAACAACAGCAAGTACCACACTTCCTGACCATGCTGAAGTGGCGGTGCTATGCTTATTTTTTAGCAAGTTGTTCATAAAATACAAGAAATGTTTCTTCATTTGTGATTGCTTGCTCAGAGTGCATAGCAGTATGCATGGTCTTTGGTTTTGGGTAGAAAGGGTAGGGGAGTGACCCAACTGTTGCAGCTATCTTGAAAAAACTCCTTGCCTCTTCCAAAAATGAGGCAATCTTATTATCATTTGCAGTGTGGGAAAAACTGAATAAAAAATGCTTTCACCATCAGGCACCAAAGAAATAATCTTTGATATGGTTTCTAGAGGTTGTTGCAATTGCAGATTGACATTTAACTTCTCTTCTACATTGAGTTGGCTGTAGCATTGACTCAAAAAGCTGTGACAACCATTTTCTAAGATGACTGTCTTGATAGTTTGAACTGAAGATGGTCTATAAGCTCCTTTGAGACACACATCCTCAACAATGACACAGCCCAAATCCAAGCATTATTTGGACCACCAAATTCTTTGTGCACTTGCAGGATGTCTCTGCCTAGTAGATGAAGTATCTCAGCATGAGATTCCAGATATATATTATCGTGTTAATTGCTTATCGTGTTATATATATATGGTATTTCCTGTACTATGTCTCAGATGAGTGTGATGGAATGCCATATCAAGATTTGGAATATCTGGATTGACTTTAATCTTGTGAACAGATATTGATGCCATATATCTCCTCAAGTCTCTGCCATTTCATCATCAGTGCAACTGGTGGGTTTCTGATATGAACAGCTTTCAGTCTTGAAAACGCTCTGAAGAATATCTTCGAGATATTTAATTAAAAGATCAAGCGCTTCACCGAAAGAAAGACTCTAAACTAAATTTGCTTTGAAAACAGCTATGCAGGCAATTGAATGGCAACTGGTTGCTCTTGAAGAATGGCAGCTGGATGCTTTTGAAGTATGTGTTTTGACAGAGGGCACATCTTCAGACTGCAAAATCAGTCCTTCAGACCTTCTGCCATGTTTGTGAGTGCCCTGCCCTTGCTAGAATTTTCTGGCATGTAACTATCCAGTAAGTTAAAAACTGTAAACCTCTTGATGATATTGCGCACAGTGGACACAGGAACATTAAGATCTTTGGAGATGGACTTGTAGCCTTGAGATTGTTCATGTTTTCCCACATTTTTTTCTCCCAAATTCACAGACAACTCTTTACACATCTTTCTTTTCTCTATGCTCACTGTGACACACAATACAAAGGTTGAGTCCACTTTTCTCCATTTTAACTGGTCGCAAGTGTGATTACTTTATTGCCCACACCCATTACTTGCCACAGGTGTGTCTAAATACAAATTACAAGAGCATCACATGCTTATAAAGCAATTTTATCCTACAAGGTGCTAAAAATTGTATCAAGTTTGACTTTTTTTCTGTTTTTTGTGTTATTCTAGTGCAACCAAAAACAATAAGCATGTGAATACCAAAACATTTGCAATTGGAGCAATTTTCTCAGAATTGCAAGGGTGCCAATATTTTTGGCCATGACTGCACAAGTTTTGTGTTGATTAGAAAGCAAAAAGCATGCACAGGCCATAGTTGTCTCTATAGTATGAGCTCGAATCGCTCTTGCGCTTATTTGATATCAGATCAGGCCCGCTGTCACCAATACTTTATCTAGAATTATGTACTCTATTATATGTTTTATATATGTAATTATATATGTATACTCTCTGGTGGACAGCTGTCTTGTATAGAGTGGTTGAGTGTAGGTTAATTTGTTCTATATAAAGGGTCCTCTGACCCCCAGAGTTTACAGTTTCAAGGTTGAGCTGTATCATAGCTTTTCAGTGGGTCTCCTGGTTCAAGCAAAGAGTAGCACCCTCACTTTGCAGGGTCCTCCGTTCCCTTTAGAGCTCAATTAGAGGACAGTAGTTTAAGGTGGTTGCAGCTGGTTCTTCATTAGCTTCCCTTGAATTACCTTAGTCCTCAGGGCTTAGTTTGGAGTTGCACCTTTACTATGCAGGGTCCTCCGCTCCTTCTAAAGCTCAGTAAGTGGTGAATAGTTTTTGGGTGGTTATAACTCGGTCTCCGCCAGCTTTTCTTGGACTACATGTACTTTGGGTTAAGTGGGTTAAGGACCCTAGGCATATAAATGCAGACAAGTACCTTAGGGTACTTCTCTCCCTTGGTGACAGGCTAAGATGACTCCCTTAAAGGCAATTTCTGGTTTATGAGGCTGACACAGCCAGACCTTTGTGCTGTTCTGCCTGGCCTGGGGTTTCTCTGTATATACTTTTAAGCTTAGATAATGGCTTTAGGGCAGGGGTGGGCAATTATTTTTTCCAAAGGGCCACATGAGAAACCTGAGCTGTGTTCTAGGGCTGAACCAATAATAACCTGAACTTAACTATGTTTGATATTAATTTTCTCCACCTGTAAAGAGCAGTAAATTATATAATTTTCATTATGCTACTGGTAATCAAAAGAATAAGGATATTCTATTACAATAAAAATATAAAATTGTAGAGTAAGTCAAAAATACAAGTCATAAACAGGAAAACCATAATTACATCAAGTATGTCATTTTATTTTTAACACAGACTCAGAAATACTGAGTTTACATAGTTACATAGTTGTCTGCAAATGTAAGCAATTATCGAACTAAATACAAAAAGCAGTACATGCTGTAGATGTTTTTTGGTTTATTTTTCTAATTCTGTGAGAAAAATCAAGTCAAGTTTTGGGCTTCAACAAGTGCACTGAAATCTGACTAAAGGTCTGAGGTGGATATGCGAAGGACAGCACAAGACATGCAAATCAGTGATGGAGGATCTGTGTTTGGATTTGTTGAACTGCACCTCGGTAATGGAGGATCTGTGTTTTGATTTGTTAAACTTTAGCACTAAGAAAGTCTGTTTACATATATAGGTGGATCCAAAGAAAACGGTTTACTGTTTCCAGCGATTTTGTGCGATATGATATAACTTGTCTTGGCAGCTGCATTCCTGGATGCGTGAAGTTTCATGAAAAATCCTTGTTGGTTTTGCAGTTTAGTCAGCAAGGCATCTGACTTCTTGACCTGCTCTTTATCAGACAACTTCTTCCGAAGGTATGTGCGCAACTGCCACCTGCGCGTATACGTTTGTACAAAAAAAGACTTTCAAAATAAAAGCAGAAAGCGTGCATGGCGTAAACTAGTTTACATTTCTTGTTTGTGAATGACCGCACGGGACAGACAAGAAGGGTCAATGGGCCGGATGTGGCCCGCGGGCCGTAAAATGCCCAGGTCTGCCTTAGGAGGTCATCTTGTCACTGACAGTGCTGGTGCACCTGCTTTAACACCGGTTGTGTGGAAGTCACTCCCCTAAGTATGGCATAGTGGGTACCTGTTTCTTATAAGATAAGATTGTTCTGATTAGACACATGCTTCAGACACCGGTCACACTGATAGCATTTCACAAAACCTGCATAAACAGAAATCCAGACTGAGGACAAAATTCCAAAAAAGTAATAAAGACATCTTAAAGAAAAAAACCTACACAGAGGTGTAACCAAGACATCACAAATGAAGGAAGTGGGGAGGTAAAAAAAAATCTACACAGAGCTCTACATCACAGATGGAGGAAGTGGGGAGGTCAAAAAAGGAACGTGAGGTGAGACAGATTGAGACAGTCTCCAGAAGACCTGGGACACAGGAAACACAAACGCATCTTTTAAGCCTTACCTGGACAAGACAACCTTATCAGATTGTTCTGACTAAAGGAGTTGGAAAAATAGTCTCAGACTGTCCATTACCTAAAACATTTACACTTTCATGCAGTAAGCAGTGCAAGCTTGGTGGATCTTTCTACTTAATGTTTTTAAGAATAAAGGTTAGTATGTTCCCTTTCATAGTCTCATATTTGAGATCAATGTGAGATATGGACAGCAAACAGAGAATAGGGAAATTAAAAAGTAACAAACAGAAAATAGTGGAATTAAATTCCCAAGCATAAAATATATCTGAAACAAAAATATAGTAGTACACAGCAATATATATACAGGTGCTGGTCATATAATTAGAATATCTTCAAAAAGTTGCATTCAAAAGGAGCCCCAACTAAGTATTGAGTGCTGTACATGCTCATACTTTTCATGTTCATACTTTTCAGTTTTCTAAAAATCCTTTCTTTGTATTGGTCTTAAGTAATATTCAAATTTGCTGAGATACTGAATTGGGGTTTTCATTAGTTTTCAGTTATAATCATCAAAATTAAAAGAAATAAACACCTGAAATATATCAGTCTGTGTGGAATGAATGTATACATTATACATGTTTCACTTCTTGAATGGAACTAGTGAAATAAATCAACTTTTTGAAGATATTCTAATTATATGACCAGCACCTGTATGTACATTTATAGTTAACTCCAGGACTTAAATCTGAGTGAATTAAAAAGGAAGAACTGAGATCCAGAGCGCTTGCAGCCTTCAACTGTCAACTCAGAAAATGTGTTAAGGGGTGGTCTCCGACCTGCCATAGTGTATGAATTCCTGTCAAAGCAATTGAAAAGCAGCCAGTACAGTTACATGCCTTTAGAGATCAGGTACAGACCTCCTATAGGTGGCTCTCCAGCATGAGATGATAAAAGAATACCCTTTGACTGTTCAGCGTAAGATTCAAAAATGCATATTTGCATAAATACATATTTAACTGTGTGAACAAGCCTAAATGTATGCATAATAATTAAATATAATCAAATAATAAATTATTTGATCCCCTGCTGATTTTGTACATTTGCTCATTGACAAAGAAATGATCAGTCTATAAGTTTAACAGTAGGATTATTTTAACAGTAAGAGACAGAATAACAACAAAAAAATCCATAAAACTTCATTTCTAAAAAGCTATTAATTGATTTGCATTTAATGAGTGTAATGAGTATTTAATGACTATTTGATCCCCTATCAATCAAGATTTCTGGTTTCCAGGTGTCTTATACTTTTAAGGGAGTGCTCCTAATCTTAGCTTGTTACCTGTATAAAAGACACCTGTTCACAGAAGCAATCAATCAATCAAATTCCAAACTCTCCACCATGGACAAGACCAAAGATTGTAGACCTACACATGGCTGAAATGGGCTACAAGACCATCGCCAAGCAGTTTGGTGAGAAGGTAACAACAGTTGGTTTGATTATTCACAAAATAACTCTCAATTTCCCTTGGTCTGGGGCTTCATGCAAGATCTCATCTCAAGGAGTTTCAATGATCATGAAAACAGTGAGTAATCAGCCCAGAACTACACAGGAGGATCGTCAATGAGCTCAAGGCAGCTGGGACTATAGTCACCACGTAAACACTTGGTAACACACTACGCTATGAAGGACTGAAATCCTGCAGCACCCACAAAGTCCCCCTGCTCAAGAAAGCACATGTACAGGCCTGTCTGAAGTTTGCCAATGAACATCTGAATGATTCAGAGGAGAACTGGGTGAAAGTGTTCTGGTCAGAGGAGACCAAAATCGAGCTGTTTGGCATCAACTCAACTTGTGTTTGAAGGATAAGGAATGCTGCCTATGACCCCAGGAACACCATCCCCACAGTCAAACATGGAGGTGGAAACATTATGCTTTCGTGATGTTTTTCTGCTAAGGCGACAGGACAACTGCATCGCAAAGGGGCAATGGATGGACCCAAATCTTGGGTGAGAACCTCCCCTTTCTCAGCCAGGGCATGGTATTCCAAATCTAGGGATCACTTCCCTTGTTAAAAACTTAATCACAGTTCTAGCTCCCTGGTCTGCTGAGGGAGCTGCCTCCACCCATTGGCTGAATCTGTCTATTATCACCAACGGATATCTCTTTCCTCTGACTGACTTTCTCATGTCCACGTAATCCATTACCAAATGTTTAAAGGTCCCTCAGGCACAGGTGTGTCCTATTTGTGTAGTTGTTCCCTTTCTGTCATTATTCTGAGCACAAATGTCACATCCTTTCAATAAAACCACCCACAATTGCCTGCAAATAGAGAGACCAGTATTCTTTGTTGCTTTATATTTCTGCTCTACCACAATTATTAAATTCATGTGCATCAGTACTGAATACTTGTAAGCACTTGCTTGCTGTTGAATACGAGCAAGAACATCAATCTGTGGCTTGGACTGTATGAGTACCATAGGTGCCATGACAGCAGTGCAGGGCCGTGCAGAGACCTTTAAAGGGGCAGGTGCTCAAAGTATAAAAAGGGCACCTGGAACAAGGCATTAAAGAGCCCCTCGGGTACATCACCCATTGTAGGCGTCCAGTTACTTACGTAACAAGTTACAATGTCATTAATAAGACAAATAATGCATTATTCGAAGTTTTAATTGCATTTATGTTTAGTTCAGGACTCAAACACATCTATTCACATATACACAATAAACACATATATTATTTATTTTATATCAACATTGGCATTTATTTCTAGATGAATATTATTAAGTTTACAGACTATAGTGTTTCGTTCTGTTGTTGTAGAAAAACTATCTCTGTCATACTAAAAATATAAATATATTCCAATCTTGCTCTGAATTTATATATTTTTTAAATCATAATGACATTAAAATAGTATTGATAAGATAATTAGGCGGTTAAAAAAATCTGAATAAGCATTCTTACAAACGTTTTAGAAGTGCTGTGATAATTATTTTGAAGGCACTCTACATTGTTTAAATAAAACATGTAGTAGTAATATATAATAATAATAATGTAAGTAATAATAATAATAATAGTAATAATAATAATGGGGTCGTCACGTGAAAGGTCATCATGAGGGTCATTCTATTTAAAGCTAAAACATTATTAATTAATTTTACTAATAGTTCGATTGGGCAGGCTGTCACGAATTCGTTATTTTTATACATTTTTTATTTTTATATTATTACAAAAAAAATCTTAACAAAAGGGCACTTTGATCACTAGGGGCCAAAAGGCTCCGCCCCCCCCCCCTGCACGTGCCTGCAGCAGTGTGACACTTTTCTTGCCTCTAAATTTGCTGCATTATTACCTCTTATTACAAGATATTTGTAGATATTTACAGTCTGACCCTAGAATGCTGTAAGGGCCTTCAGTTCAGCCAGTTGAGCAGAGCACTGTGCACAGTCCTTGATAACACGGTGGGTAGCCCTGTGCTACATTATCAAGTTTAGCACTAAAAATGCAATAGACTGCTTGCTTCACCCTTAATATGTTTTTTTTGCATCAAAACAGCAGTGGCATAATTTTCTCTTCTGTCAACTACATACAAATGGAAAGGTGCAGAGTAGCCAGTCAGAACTAAACCCTGTCATTCCGAAAAATGTCATAATTTGTTCAACAGTTTGTGGCATAGGTGCCTTACTTATGCCTTCTTGTTGATTTGGTGATATTGCTTTGGTCTTTTAAGTGATCAATCTTCCCAAGTATTCTACTTAAGGTTGACAATACTGTAATTTTGTTATTTAGGTCTTGTGTACTTCCTCAACCAACTTTAATGGAATCTCTGTGACATTAAGTGAGAGAGCAAATTAAAATATCAATATACTACAACAGTATACTGTCCAACACAAAATGTTCTAGGTCCATTTTCAATATTTTTTAAAAACATGGGGTGAGTGATGATAGTCCTGTGGAAGGTGCATATATGTTAATTGGGTATCTTAATAGGTAAATGCAAACAAATGTCTGCTTTCCTCCGCTAAGAGATGCTAAAGAAAAAAGCATAAATCAATCTCAGTAAAATATTTCAAGAAAAAGAAAAAGAAAATCAGTCTCGGGTTGCAAAAGTAACAGTCTTTATTGCTTGAGACAACAAAGCTAAGAAGCTCAGAAAACATCCAAGCCTCTCCTAACCTTCAATCTGACTCCTCTTTTTATACACATTACGTAGCATCCCACAGCCTTGAATCTGACTCCCCTTTTTGATGTCATGTACCTTCATTATTAGGTAACTTCATTTTTTGTTTACTTAATTTCTTCCAGTTCCACTGTGGCAAAGACCAGGCGGATAATTTTTAAAAAGAATCATAAAAGTAATCAAATTAATTTAAAGTACTAAAAGATTTCCATCTAGGCCAATTATAAAACGTGCAAATGTGCAAAGGATCAAAACTCATCAAAATTGTAGTGCTTAAGGACTGTTTTGAAATATACCAAGTATGTGTGAAAATACCCCATACAGATCATGCAAGATCAGAAAATATACCATACATTACTTATGAGACCAATAATTATATTCAGACAAAGTACCAGGGTGTAACGGAACGCTGATGCAACAGGATCCATTTGCAGCACTTTCATTGTTAACACAAACCCAAACACAGGCAAGGGTCAAAAACCGTCAAACAGAGCAATGTAGGCATGGCAGAGACAAAATGTAAATCCAGGAAAAGGTCAAGGCAGGCAGCAAACAATTAATAACCAAGTCCGTAATCCAAACAAGGGGCAGGGGGCAAAAACTCAAAAATGTTAAACACTGTCCAAATAGCAACAGGAAAGCAGTCCGGGAAAACGTCTGAATTGTAGCTCATGGCAATACAGGACATCGCACTGGTTGGAAAGTTAACCTGGGCATTGCTAACAGCTAATTGGAAACAGGTGGTAAACAGGAAGTCATCAGTCCTAGGAACGGGGGTCAATGGGAAACATTGTTCAGGATGGAACTCATGATCTGGCGAGGGTTTCCTCTGGTGACCAGCAGGGGGCAGAGCGGGAGCCTCCTCCGTAACGTCCTGGTTACATATGTAACCCCCGTTTCCTGAAGGAGGGAACGGGGATGTTACGTCAACGGACTGACCTATGGGGTCTTGCTTGAAAGCCCTTTCACCTTCGCGTAGAAAAAACGCGCCAATGAGCATCGGCCTGAGAGGAAAAAGCCAATAAGCATTGGGCAAAAGACCTGCACGACCTGCTTTCATTCAGGTTCTTGCTGAGGAGCTGAGATGTGTCCCGGCCAATCAGCGGTGAGTCAGGGGGACGTAACGTCTCCATTTTCTCCTTCAGGGAATGGGGGTTACATATGTAACCAGGACCTTCCCTTTCAGTCAGTCACGTTCAACATTACGTCAATGGACTTATGTGACTTATGTTATGAAAATGCAGCAAGCCAACCCACGTTACGGGCTAGGAATGTCAGTACGGGCAGGCGAAAGCATGCCTCTGTAAAACAGTTTCCCTGCCTCTGTAACCTACCCAGCGCTCCGCGCAGGCAGCAAGTCGTAACCCAGTCGGGTGCGGAGCCCGATCACGGAGTGGTCGTGGCGCATGTTCCTATCCCCCCCCGGAGAAGGCACCTCGGTGCACAGGTCTCCATCCTCTCACGGCATAGCCATGAAAAACCACTGGGGAAAAACGCCCATTCCAGATGAAAGGCGTTGCGGAGACCACACCCCGCTAAAGGAGGTAATGTGTGGAGATAAGGTATAGACTGACTCGGCAGTACTACCTATGAAAAATTTTCTGTGCAGGTCCTACCTACTGGGACGGCTCACTGCCCACAGAGACCCGCAGCCTTACTGGCGCCAAGGGAAAGACACAGGTTCTCCGATAAGGGAACCGTACCATGGGAGATATGCATGAGGGATCACCAAGGGGGAATCACTACCCATTGAGCACCTAACCCAGCACAAGGGCTGACAGAGGCATACATACACCAGTGCTGGGCCTGGCGTGAGGCTCCTCTGCTGGGCCTGCTCGCCGGTGGGTGCTGGAGGAATCACAGTGTAAGGTTCACCTACCAGGAAACCACTGCGAAGGAATACAACCGCCTAAGTCCCCCTATCCCAGGGGGGAGGTGGAATGCAAGTGAAGACACCAAGCCCGTCCTCCCGCTCACTAGCCAGTGGGCCCCAACACACAGGAGGATACAGGCTCTACCCTGAGGTTATAGAACCTTGCAAAGGTGTTGGGTGTCACCCAGCATGCAGCTCTGCAGATAACTGCTAAAGAGGCGCAGTGCACCAAAGCCCAGGAGGAGGCAACACTTCTAGTCAAGTGAGCCCTTACTCCGGGGGAGCACGGCATGCCTTCAGCAGGGTAAGCCAAGGCAAAGGCATCCACTATCCAGTGGGCCAACCTCTGTTTGAAAAGGGCCTTCCCCTTCTGCCTCCCTCCAAAGCAGACAAAGAGCTGATCGGAGCATCTGAAGCTCTGAGTGCGGTCCACATGGATGCGCAGGGTGCGAACAGGACACAGCAAAAAAGGGGCTGGATTTGCCTCCTCTGAGGGCAGCGCTTGCAGGTTCAGCACCTGATCCCTGAAGGGCATGGTGGGAACCTTGGGCACATAGCCGGGCCCTTTAGGCACCACTCACTGACCGACAATGCCTGCAGGTCCCCCACCCTCCTGATAGAGGCAAGTGCGGTCAGGAGCTCTGTCTTGACAACAGACCCTTAGGCTTGACTGTCTCCAGCGGCTTAAAAGGGGCTTCACACAGCCCAGAGAGGACTATGGAAAGATGCCAGGAGGAAAGAGGGGCGGCCTCTGAGGGTTCAATCTCCAGGCGCCCCGTAGGAACCTGATGACCAGCTCGTGCTTCCCTAAATACTTACCTTCTACTGCCAGGTGATGGGCTGATATAGCCACCACATACACCTTTAGGGTGGAAGGGGACAACCTCGGTTCCAACCCCTCCTGCAGAAAGAAAAGAACAGAGCTGAAGAACACCAGTCAGTGAGGAGGCTCCACTTCAGGGCGTACGCACGCCTGGTGGAAGGAGCTCTCGCCTGAGTGTCTACCACACCCGGGGGCAGGTCACTCAGGGTCAGGACTGCTGGGTGCCAGATGGTTCCCCGTCCCTAAGAAAGAAGGTCCTTCCTCAGGGGAATCTTCCAAGGAGGGGCCGTCGCATGGAGCAAGAGGTTTGAACACAATGTCCGGGCAGGCCAGAATGGTGCAACCAGCAAGACCTGCTCCTTGTCCTCCCTGACCTTGCACAGGGTCTGTGCAAGTGGGCTCACTGGGGAGAACTCGTATTTGCGTAGGCCATCAACGTGTCTGTCCCGAGGTGTGCCTCACAAACAGGTCCACCTGTGCTTCCCCAAATTGACTCCAGAACAGCTGGACCACCTGGGGATGGAGTCGCCACTGTCCTGGGCCCGACGGCTGCCGTGAGAGCGCATTGGCCACACGGTTGAGCTCGCCCGGAATGTAAGTGGCGCGAAGCGCTGCTGACTCCAGAGGAGGAGGCGGCGGCCGAGTTGAGACATGCGACGCAAGCTTATCCTGCCTTGGTGGTTGATATACACCACCGTCGCGTGTTGTCCGTATGAACCAACACGTGCCTGCCCTGCAGCAATGGAAGAAACCGGCACAGAGCAAACAGCACTGCCAACAATTTGAGGCAATTGATGTGCCACAGGGGCCAAGATCCTGTCCTGTACGTTGCCCCAGCCTGTCTTGGAGGCATCCGTCATCACAACATCGTGCCTGGACACATTTTCTAAGGGCACCCCGGCCCATAGAAAGGCAAGGTCCGACCAAGGGCTGAAGGTTTGGCAGCCCCTCGGAGTGATAGTCACCTGGTATGTGCCGCGGTGCCATGCCCACCTCAGGACCCGGTCGTGTAGCCAGTGCTACAGTGGTCTCATATGTATCAGGCCAAGTGGAGTGACCGCAGCCTTAGATGCCATATGCCCCAGGAGCCTCTGAAAGAGCTTCAGTCTTCAAAAAAAAAGTTCAGTCTTGGTGCTGAACTTGTTTAGACAATGCTTGTTGGAGAGGCGCGCCCTCATAGTGACCGAGTCCAGCTCCACACTGAGAAAAGAGATGCTCTGTGTTTGGGAGAGCTTGCTCTTTTCCCAGTTGACCCAAAGCCCCAGGTGGCTGAGGTGCCGGAGCACCCGGTCCCTTTGTTTGCACAACTGCTCCCGAGAGTGGGCCAGAATGAGCCAGTCATCGAGATACTTGAGGATGCAAACGTCCACTTCCTGTAATGGGGCAAGGGCGGCCTCCACGACTTTGGTAAAGACGCAGGGCGACAGGGACAGCCCGAAGGGAAGGACCTTGTACTGGTACGTCCGGCCCCCAACCACGAACCGTAGGAACAGCCTGTGTCGGTGCAGGATCGAGACATAGAAGTATGCGTCCTTCAGGTCGATTGCAGGTCGATTCGTTGGCGCAAACACATGAGAATGCATTTCTGCTTAAACATCTTGAACAGTAGCTTGTGCAGGGACAGATTCAAGACACGCAGGTCCAAGATTGGCCGCAGCCCACCTCCCTTCTTTGGCACGATGAAGTACGGGCTGTAAAACCCAGACTTTATCTCGGCTGGAAGGACAGACTCTATTGCCTTCGCCAGGAGGACTGCAATTTCCACTCGCAGGACCGCAGCATCGTTGGCCGCCACAAAGGTGGACTGGATGCAGCGGAACCTGGGGGGGTGCCTGGCGAACTAAATCGCGTAGCCAAGTCTAATCATCCTCAGGAGTCAGAGAGACTCTAGAGTCAGCGAGGAGTCAGCGAGGCTGGGGAGCTTTAGCCAGGCCCTCTGTGCAAGTGGTACCAGAGGGGTGAGAGACATGCCCGAAGAAGCGCTGGGGCTGGGCTCGAGCCGAAGAGGAGGCTGAGCCATCAGCCCCAGGGGCCACGCCCTGCAAACGCACCCACACCCACCGTGGCGAAGGACAAGCCCGAGAGTGAGGAAGCAACCCGTCTCTCACAGTCGGGCACATCCAGTATGGCCTAGAGGGTGAGGAAACTACTCTTTTATTGACAACGTGGGAACCTCCACTGGGGGAAGGAGCGGTGCAGTCACCACCTCTCTCTTCCCTCCAGGCAACTCCACTCAGGGTGCTTAGCCGGACTGCTGGACTGTCGAGAACTGCTGGGCAAAGCCCTCGATAGTGTCGCTGAAGATGCTACCCTGGGAGATTGGGGCATCAAGAAAACTGGCCCGCATCTCCACAAGGGTTAGCTACAAGTGGCGTTTCTGGACCACTAGGGTGGACATCATCCAGCCAAGCGTGACCTTAGTCACCCGGAAGGCGAGGTTGGTCTCCCATGCGCAGTTCCTGTTTCAACCCTTGCTTGGAACTACCCTCGTGGACCTGCTTAAGCGGAGACCCTTGTGGACCTGCCTGACCCGCCGCACAGTAAGCCTTGGCGGTGAGCGCCGCCGTGGTCTTACCAGCTTGGGACGGGAGAAGCAGTCGGTCCCACCAGGTAGCAGCATTTTGCAGGCACAGGTGCACCGCAACTGCATGCTCCCCCTGAGTGATCTCCATGTACCCTTTGGCAGCCCCCCCATCGAGGGTAGTTTGAGTGGAGGGGAAGTGGCTTTGGGCAGAAAAATGTGCCTTCCACAACTTCTGAACCTCTGTGTGCACCTTCGGGAAGAAAGGCACTGGGACGGGACGGGAATGAGCATCCCAAGCGGCTCCTAGGAACCAATCGTCCAACCGCGAGCACTCTGGGCTTGGTGGAGGATTCCACTCCAGACCAATGGCTGTGGCTGCCCGGGCAAGCACGGCTGTCAACTCGGAGTCAGAGTCAGCTGGACCAGCCCGCCCCGGAGGGGGGAGTCCAGCGTCGTCCTCCGGCTCAGAGGAGAGCAGCCCACTCTCCGATGCAGCGAGCGACCTCCTGTCCTCATCCGGAGCACCAAAAGTGATAACGGGCCCCCAGGGGGGAGCCGCACTACCACCTGGCTGCTCATACCTCGATGCTGTAGAGGACCGGGAGGACCGCAGGGACGGCCCGACAGAGAAGTCTCCACAGTCACTCTCAGGTCTTCCAGAGTGCTAACCAGCTCCGCTGTCTTAAGCTGTTTAGGCGAGGCAGCAGACTGGGGAGCAACAGAGAGGGCTTGACCTCCCACCACGAGAGAGAGCCGTGACTGTAGCAACGAGATGGGCATGACCTCACCGTGAACGCTGCCTCAGCATGCTGTTTGCCCAGGCATGCCACACAACGCTCATGGCCATCGGATGAAGAAGAAACATGCCGGAGAGGACAACGCGTTCATCATCTCGGAGCACAGTGTGAGAATGGCATTCAGGAGAGTGAATACCAGGAAAGCAGCAGGACCAGATGGCATCACAGGTCGTGTTCTTAAGCCCTGTGCCGACCAGCTTGCTCCTGTGTTTACTGAGATCTTCAACCTCTCCCTGGAACAGTCTACAATCGCGACGTGCTTCAAACAGTCCACCATTGTTCCTGTCCCCAAGAAACCCCAGCCTGCCTGCCTGAACGACTACCGCCCAGTAGCCCTGACCTCACTAGTGATGAAGTGCTTCGAAAGACTCATCAGAGACTTCATCACTTCTTCCCTACCTGACACCTTGGACCCGCTACAGTTTGCGTACCGTCCAAACCGGTCTACTGAAGACGCCATTGCACACCTCCATTATACAGCCCTGAGCCATCTGGACAGCAGGAAGGGAAATTATGCTAAAATGCTGTTTGTGGACTACAGTTCAGCGTTTAACACCATAATTCCCTCCATACTGACCACTATATTGCATCCCTGTGTCGATGGATCTCCAACTTCCTGCGAGACAGACCTCAGGCAGTACGGCTGGGCAACCATGTCTCACCCTCACTCACCCTCAGCACTGGAGCCCCTCAGGGTTGTGTTCTGAGCCCCCTGCTATACTCATTGTACACCTTTGACTGCGTGGCCACTTCCAGCTCCACCAACAGTTGTTTGCAACAAAAGTTTGCAGACGATACTGTGGTGGGTGGGCCTGATCTCCAATAACAACGAGACGGCCTACCTAGAGGAGATTAAAAACCTGGAGACATGGTGCCAGGAGAGGAATTACCAGCCCCTCACCATCGACGGGACCCCAGTGGAGAGAGTGAACAGTTTTCTGTACCTAGGTGTTTACATCACGCAGGACCTGACATGGTCCTGTCACGTTAACACCCTGGTGAAGAAGGCCTGGCAGCGTCTTTATCATCTTAGATGGCTGAACGACTTTAAACTGCCCTCAAAGGTGCTAAAGACATTCTACACATGCACCATTGAGAACATCTCTTCTCTCAGTTGCAGTCAGGGAAACGTTTCCGTTCTCTGAAGGCGAGCACAGAGAGAATGAGGAGGAGCTTCTTCCCGCAGGCCATTCGGGCCCTCAACCAGAACACCTAGGATCTGAACTTTCTGGACATACCCCCACACAACACAACCACTCTACCTCAGCCGATATTGCACATGCAAATTTGCACTACCTGTACTTGTATTTTCATCTACACATATACATCTTTACATATATATTTATATACATATACATTGTAAATATTGTACACTTTAAATCTTTAAATTTTTCTACATAAATCTTTACTTTACATCTTTAATTTTTTAAACTTAAAATTTTTTTTTACTTTTCTTTCTACGCGAAGGTGACCCCATACGTCAGTCCATTGACCCCATACGTCAGTCCGTTGACATAACGCCGAACGTGACTGACTGAAAGGGAACAGGGAGAGCTGGCAGTCCAAAGGCTCATAAGAAAAAATGAGCCTTTACCTAAAATGAAAAATAACAAATACCTTTTGACCCATTAAATTACTTTTCTAAAAATTGTTAAAGCTGTTTTGGAATGAGAGTCAATTAATTTTATGATTGTTTTTTTGGAGTTAAGTATTCTGTTAAAGATCGTATTATGACTATGAAAACTACAATATCTGAAGATCACACGGTTATGGTTTGGGTAAATAGAAAGCAGGAAAACATATTTTGGAACACTACTGAATTTTTCAGCACTTATAGGTAATATGGCAAAGATATTAGTTGTGAAAACACTTATGTTTGCTCTGTCTCCCTTAATCTCTTTCTCTACTGGTTTTGTCCCCCTGTCCTCCAGCATTTACAATATTTTTAAAACACGGCAAAAAATACTTCACAAAATATTCAAGAAATGTGTAGATTATAACAGTCAACTATAAACACAATTGCTTCAGTTTGCTAAGCATGAGCAAGCAATATTGATTATTCTTTACCTTATGAACTTCTTAGGCTATTAAGCGCTGTTAATTATTAAGCACAGACATTGTTAAACTGAATGCATTGATGCAGTAAAAAAACATAGTAAAAACCATCTATGATCTTTTACGCGGGATGTTTATGGTACACACTTAATTTGATTTGGCTGCCGCCGACTCTGATCTGCAGCACAGCCGCTGCATTTTATTTAGACAGCTGGTGGCACACTTATGCAGGGCTACCTCACAGGTGAGGTCAGGAGAATAAAGAGAATAAAAGAGTAATAAAAACTGTAATAAAAAGTAATAAATAAGAGTAATAAAAACCGTATCAAACTGTCTATTAATCACCTTTTTTAATGTATGTGTTCTGCATCATTAATTATACTTTAAAATGTTTTCGGTTATAAGTTTAAGGGGGCTGAGATGACAGGCAGGGGGCTGAAACCCCCCTAAAAGGGGTCTAGAACCACCCCTGGATAGGCGTATGACATTTAAATACAGCGAGAGTAATTCAAAAGCATGTGGTCTACTCTGGAATCACGCTTCCTGGTCCTTTGATGTTATTCACAGATTGGTCTGTGCAGTGCGACCAGGTGAAAGCCAACAGATGATCAGTGATCTGATACTGGCAGAAAGCACAAAAACAAGTTTTGGAGAATCAAGAGATTCAAGATATTTTTTTGTTGTCATTCAGTCATGGTGCAGTACATACTGGAATGAAACAATGCTCCAGGGCCATGGTGCCACATAGACTACATAGATAATAAGGGACTAAGTACAATCACACAGTTCCACATAAGACAGTTCAAAGATGAGAGACAGGTGCATGACAAATAGTACAAAACAACCAGTATGCTACGATACAGTACAGTGGAGCACTGAAGGCAGCTATACATATTTGTGTGTAAGTGTAAGTAAGGATTGGTTGACTTGGTTGTGAACAGTTGTCTAAATAGGATCTAAAACATGTACTGATTACCTGAACCAGATTTGGATACAGTTGAAAAAAGCATGTGTCATTTGTATTGTATACACTGATACTGTATGCCCTAATGTAATGAAGCAAAAGAGATGTTTGTGGCTATTTTTAAAATAAAAAAGGTGATTAATTACTGTGTTTTAGTATGAACCTGTAAACTAAGACAAAGTGTAATTGTATTTGCGAATAACATTGAAGTGATCTCAGAAATGCAGGACTGACTAACAGCCAGGTTGATTCAAGTTATTCTTTTTTGCTGTTCTGTACATGTATGGTAGCCCTTTGTGTGTTGCCAGCTACCTGAATGGAGAAGCACAGCAGCTGTGCCACATGTCAGCTAGAGGCGGAGGTGCCAAACATAAAATAAGAGTGTCATGAATCATCCCGCATAAAATATAATGGAAGAGTTTTAAAGTTACTATTTTTCTCAAATTAGGTAGTTAAGTTTATGAGATAGAATATATAGAATATAATTCAAGAAGCATTAGCGTTTATAGTTGACTATCACAAAATTTTTTTTATTTAGCTAGCTGACTGTTACGGTAGAGGCTCCAGCTCCCTCTCCACTGCGACAGCAGAGAGAACCTTCCCCGGAGTATTAACCATTTCAACTTGGACTACACTTCCCATGAATCACCGCATTCACCTGATTACTTCCGGACTCACACCTGATCATCACTGCACTGAATATAAACCGGACACTAACTTTTATTCATTGCGAAGTCTTGTTTGCCATTGGTGACATTTTTGAGCAATTTTCTGAATTATCTATTGGATTTATCGTGTTTGACCTGGATTGTGTTTTGGATTGCGATTCTTGCTGCCTGCCTATTTGGATTGTGTATTTGGTTTTTAATTTTTTTCTGCCGCCTGCCCTGATCTTTGCCTGTTTAGTGTTTTTGTGTTTCTCAGCTGCCTGCCCCGACCATTTGCCAGTTCCATGTTTGTGCTTGATCGCCACCTGTCCCGACCCTCGTCTGTTGTTTGGTTTACAATTAAGCTTGTGCTTTTTTATGTTTGACATCTTTGTGATTAAACTTACTGCAGATGGATCCGGACATGTCTGATCTGTCATTACACTGACAGTAATATTGACTAATAATAATGATATGATGGCTAATATTATTATAATGTAGGCTATACATTTGAATCACTATGCCATTTGGTAGAGGCATTTACACAGAATTTAACCTACACAAAAAAAATCCAGGTCTCACACTCAAAAAACAAAAATACAAAACCACTTTAAACCAATCCACCTTCTTGAATACAAAATTGAAGTGCTAAAACTAAACCTAAACTTCCTTGCAAGGAAACATAGGTGTATCTAATGCAGTAGTTTTTTTTTGTCCCCACCTTCCGTCCTTGTATCCTTCTGTTGCATGCTAAGGAGGTGGAGCTAAGACATTGTCGATGGGTACAAGGAAAGAAAACAGGGATGCACAAAGATCTATTAATGGGAGATATGGACAGCTCCTAGCGGGTTGCCCAATACACTCACAGTGAAGCCCTAAAAACCAGAAAATGGTCACCAGGAAAGGCAGTGCTTGACATGTCACAAAGTAACAAAAAGAAAACTGGGGAATTATAAAAGCAGAACTGGCATCCAAAGTATCCATACTGTCTGTAATAAACTATCTATCTCTAAACTGTTAATTATATTAATAACATTTAGGCATTCAGCAGACACTTTTATCCAAAGCGACTTACATTGCATTATACTACACATTGATCACTATACATTGAGTATGTGCAATCTCTGGGATCGAACCCATGACCTTGGCGTTGTTAACGCCATGCTCTAACCACTGAGCTACAGGAAAGCAATTAAACTGTCAACCAATGGCCAAACCACACAGGCAGTACAAAATGAGTGAGGAGCTATTCACATGGAACACAAATTAAAAAACATAAAATGTAACTAAACCTAAATTATCTATCAATCTCTGTAAAAATAAAATAATGATGCTGGCATCTTACTTAAATCATTGATTACCCCCTCTATTATGGCTCCAAATTTTGGGTGAAAATTGTCATTTTGACCCCCTTTCTATAAATTAGTGGAAAAGTTACTTATTCATCAATGGCATTTATCTTTTTAGCTCTTATCTCTATTTATGCTGGTCTTGCGTTTGTAAAAAATATTTTAAAAATATAAAATTTCCAAAATTTTATTGATTTGACATGGACTGACCCTATTGTGACAATAATATTGTAACAAATGTTTTTTTTAAGTCTTTTGACATCAAGTACAAGAAACAAAGCAAACTGTTTTTTTTATTTAAAGCATGAAACCATTTAATCTGAACATCCAAGGATTACCCAAGGTTTAGAATAACATAGAGTTATTCTTAAGAATAAGAATATAAGAGTGATTATTTGATGTTTCTGACATTTATTTAGTTGATTAACATTAGTTAATTAGTGAATTAAGTACATGAGTACTTAATTGAGTACATGAGTACATTAAGTACATGCATTGTCACACTTTACAGATTGTTATTGTGTTAAAATGTTGTTATTGTTATTCATTTTGATACATCTCTTGATGTCTCAACAGCGAGTTATATTAATATTATTCGATGTAAATTTCTGGTATTGTGAACCTTATAAAGGCCATTTTACACAAAGGATGATAAAGACAACTATACCAAATTTTTACAAATGGTTCTAAATTTAAGAGAATAGCAGTATATAACGATATATAACAATACAGAGGAACAATATGTTGGGATTACTTTTTAGAGCAATTGACAGCCAATCAAAACCATTCAAACGTATGTTTGCATTTATAATGGTAGACAACAGGCTGATGCTAACTCACACATAAGTATGAATAACAATTGTCTCTCAATAGTGACATCTTCTCCCAATTCCTCTCAAAGTAGCTTTCCTGTAGCTCAGTGGTTAGAGCATGGCGTTAACAACGCCAAGGTCATGGGTTCGATCCCAGGGATTGCACATACTTAGAATCAATGTGTAGTATAATGCAATGTAAGTCGCTTTGGATAAAAGCGTCTGCCAAATGCCTAAATGTAAAGTATTTTATGTACCTAAAATCTTTTAATGTCTTTGCAAAACTGTAGCAACAGCAGGTAATTAACTTCTATCTTTACAACTGTAAAACTGCAGCTTAGAATAAACAAATAAACATTATTGTCTGTTGATGTGATGTTGATGTGTTTGAATACCTGAGACCTGTCTATACCTATGTTCTTATTCACTGTTGCCTCTTATTGTAATTGAAGTTACTTCCTTGTCCATTTATGCATTTGGCAGATGCTTTTATCCAAAGCAACTTACATTGCATTATACTATATATTGATTCTGAGTTTGTGCAATCCCTGGGATCGAACCCACAACCTTGGCATTGTTAACGCCATGCTCAGCTAAAAGCGTCAGCTAAATGACTAAATGTAAATGTAGGTTTGAGATCATCAGCATTTGATAGACTTCTTTAGTAAACCTACCGTTATTTACATGATAACTTTTTGCTTTATTTTGTTACCTGCTTAGTCACAGCAGTGTGATGTTATGTTATGGCTGTAATTAGTAATAATATGCCTCATCAGTTTTTGTTGGCACGATCTCTCAGTGCCCAACATATTATCACATATCAGTTTTCCATAAATAATTAACTATAAATCATCAAAATCAACTCTGTTCGTATCTAAAACCGTTACAAATTGCAGCCTTAACGTGCCAGAGGAGAACTGGCCCTCCTGGTCAAGCCTGGCTTCTCAAGGTTTTTTATCCATCTATACATCATTGGAGTTTTGGTTCCTTGCCACTGTTGCCCTGTTGGCTTGCTTGCTGGGAGACTGCTGATGTCTAATTTAGCCTAGGGCTTTGTAAATTGTAAACGTCTAATATTTTATTGTATAGATTTTATGTATGTTTGTATGTATGTATGCTACTTTTGCATGTTATGTAGTTCATGGTACTATTGCAAATCCCTTATACCCCTGTCCCATAAGATGTTACCTGTTATATGCCATCCTTATGTAGGCTGGAACGCATATCTTGCTCAACAATTTTGTGGTTTTACCGGTTCAATCAACCCTTTATTCGTAAACATACTCTAAACCTAGTATACCTAATTAGTGTTTTACATCCCACACATACTATTCGCAATAATACCATTAACATGTCAGAGATTTGTTCTATGTTTTTATTATTATTCTTTGTTTCTCTGTGTAAAGCTGCTTTATAGCAATGTAACATTTTAAAAAGCTCTATATAAATAAAATTTAATTGAATTAAAGTTTACATTAAATTCTGCACCTTGTCAATATGCAATGCAAAATAAATAAAAAAGTATATCAAAGTTCTTGATATACCAAAAGAGAAGATAGATTAACAAAAACATTCATAGCTTTCCCCAACCATCACATACAATACATTCAGACCAACAAACACTATTGTTATGAGCAGGGCTGTAGGTGTATCGTTAGTGCCCCCTGACTGTGAAGCTGCAACAAGTGAAGAAACTCCTTTGGCATGGAGTGAACACCAAGTTTGGGTCCTATATTGTCAAAATAGTGATGTGGAAGTTGCTGCTGCTGCAGATTGATGTCAAATGGCCAGAATCCATAAACGTGCACATGATCGCATACCTCTAGTGCTGTAGAAATTAACATAAAACCTGTGGAGAGGCGTTTCCCTGTCAGGCCACTCTTCCTCCAGAAAACAGTCAATTGTTTAAGGTAGTTGGAGGTAAAGAAGACCACCCACTGGTGAGGTCTGAGTGGTCGCAGCATTTGGAGTGTGTTAATTGCTAACTGAGTGTCGTAGGAATATGCAAAGGCTGGAATGATCAGAGAGGCGTTTCCGTACACACTCACACGCTGCAATAATTGATCTGGATTAGCGATGATATTTTTGTAGCTGTAGAGATACACACAAGAGACACATTCACAAATTCACAAAAATATTTTATCTATAAACATGGGGCTACCAATTGATTATATTGATTAGCTTTTGGCATATTAGGCAATTAATAAGAATCGCAATCAAATGTAAAAATCAGTATTTACTAAGAGACATAAGTCAGTATTGAAAATGTATTGAAATGCAGTTCACAGCAATCCATTTTGCAACTTAGTCTATCAATCTGTCTTAAGTAGATTTAAAGGTTGTTCACAAACGGCACATTCTTGCATTCCATATGCACAATTTTTGTGTCTATGTATATATGCTTTAATGACCAGTGTGTCTAGCTGTTTTTAGTAAATAAGGGCCAACAAGGTTCCAGGGTCAACATTTTTGTTCATCTTATTAAACATTAGTACTAAATCAAGCCCTAAAATCTAATTAGTTGTTAGTTGTTCCAGGATCAACAAGAATGTTGACTCAGGAACATGTAGTGTTGATGCACATTTACTATCCAACATTCTTGGCCTCTTGACTTTATCTGATTTTATTGATCCCATCTCTTTTTTTATTAAATCCCATATCTCTGATATAAGTAATCAACAATTTTTCCACACTTGCTATAATTTAAAAAGTGATTTAATTGGTGAGAGAACACCACATTTTTCCTAAACAGGGTTACTGTTTTTAACTTTGTGTGTCAAGTTTAACTTAAAGATCTCTGCCCTTTTGTCCAGCTGCACTGGAAAACAAGAATGCACCCTTATTCATTCGGTTCTGCCTGTAGACAGCTAACGGTGGATAAAGGTGATACCAAAGTCCTCTCATTAATGTCCTCTCAAAATGTCATCTCATTAATTTTAAAGTCTTTGGTTATACTACAAGCCTGAACAATCCTAGAAAAATTCTTTACTAACTAGTAGTCAGAATATGGTATTTATTAAATATGTATGTGTATTTATATAACAATGTAACATAAATATTTAATTATAATGTATTGTTATCGGATTCTCACCGCCTTAGTTGACTGGGATTAATGGTAAGTAGATCAGTCTTAAGCCCAACATCACTATTATTAATGGGAGCCATGTTAAACCTGTAGAAACAGAAAATAATTGTAAGGGTGTATATACACTAGGCACTGTGAACCGTGCCAGAGCATGTTTGGTCTGTTTGACCAGTGTGCTCACTCTAAACCGTACCTAGACAATCGAGTTCAAGGCAACCATGTCTAGTATGAGCATACCCAAAGACACACACCCTAAGGAAATGCCAAACAGTTCATCCCAAAAACAATTGTATCATTATTTACTCACCTTCAAACCGATACATCGTTTTTTTTGTGAAACAAAATATATTTTGAAAAAGATTCATTCTGCTCTTTTTATTACACTGAGCTGTAAAACCTCAATATTTCTAATTAACAAACAATACAAACAGGGTTGGAGCAGCATGATGGTGAATAGATGACAATCCCCTAACACTATGGGGGTTTGAAAGATTTTAACACATATATAGGACAGTCTGAAATGTTGCCAAATTTGAGTGTTGCCAAATTTGAGTCTCTGCCTCAAACCCCCAAGTGCCACCAACAGTTCAAAGTTTCACTTATGTTTATGCTCATTACTGCAAATCCTAGAAACAAAATCATTTTCGATCATTAATTTGCCATGTTAAATTTTTCTGCCATTTTAAAATATCCAAACAAAAATATTTTTTTTGACTTATCCTAGGGCATATGTAACATTTACAGACAATAAAAAAATATGAAATTCTAAGGTTATGTACGTAACCCGGGTGAGACATTGAGCAAGACTTGCACTCTTGGCTGCTATGGGGAATGCGCTTCAGGTGTGCCAAGGTCTGAACATCTGTAAAATCACACCTATTTATAGCCAGGTCAGGGTCATGCAACATAGGCCATGCAGGCAAGACCAAAGTGTGGCAACGCTACACAGTCTCAAGGAACCAGGTTACATACGTAACCTGAGATGTTACCTTTTAGGGAAATGTGACGTTGCGTCATGGCTTGATGCTATGGGGAATGATAATGGCCACTACGCCACAGTGAGGGAATGCCTGCCTCAGATGCTGTTTTTTTTTTACCAGCAGTTCTGTTCCGGCTTTCGGCGGTTTCCCAGCGTTCGTACCAATGATTGGTTCGCAGCGATCGACCTGAAGGACGCATACTTCCATGTCTCGATTCTGCCCCAACACAGGCCGTTCCTATGTTTCGCGGTCAGGGTCGGGCGTACCAGTACAAGGTCCTCCCCTTCGGGCTGTCCCTGTCACCCCGCGTCTTTACCAACGTCGCAGAGGCCGCCCTTGCCCCATTACGGGAAGTGGGTGTTCGCATCCTCAACTATCTTGACGACTCATTCTGGCCCACTCTCGAGAGCAGTTGTGCGACACAGGGCCCTGGTGCTCCGGCACCTCATACCGGGTGACTATCACACAGATGGGCCGCCAAACCTTCAGCCCTTGCCTTTCTACGGGCCGGGGTGCCCTTAGAACAAGTGTCCAGGCACGTTGTTGTGACAATGGATGCCTCCAAGACAGGCTGGGTGCCGTATGTCACAGGCAGGCAGTTTCGGGCTCCTGGACAGGATCTCGGCCCTTGTGAAACATCAATTGCCTCAAGTTAATGGCAGTGCTCTTGGCTCTGCGACGGTTTCTTCCGTTGCTGCAGGGCAGGCATGTGTTAGTTCGCACGGACAACACAGCGACTGTGGCGTAATATCAACCGCCAAGGCGGGGTACGCTCACGTCGCATTTCTCAACTTGCCCACCGTCTCTTCCCCTGGAGTCAGCAGCAACTCAGCTCACTCCGCACCACCTACGTTCCGGGCGAGCTCAACTGTGCGGCCGATGCACTCTCACGGCAGCTGTCAAGCCCAGTAGAGTGGCGACTCCATCCCCAGGCGGTCCAGCTGATCTGGAGTCGATTCGGGGAAGCACAGGTAAGACCTGTTGTTACTGCCCGCTGTTTTATTCCCTGTCCGAGGCACCCCTCGGGACGGACGTGTTGGCACATAGCTGGCCCAGGGACCTACGCAAATATGCGTTTCCCCCAGTGAGCCTCCTTGCACAGACCCTGTGGAGGACAAGGAGCTGTTCTTGCTGGTTGCGCCATTCTGGCCTGCCCGGACCTGGTTTTCGGACCTGGCGCTCCTTGCAACAGCCCCTCCCTGGAAGATTTCCCTGAGGAAGGACCTTCTTTGCACCTTTTATAAAAACTATCATTAGAGGAAACATTACATCACCATATGAAGCACTTTTTACCTGATGACATAGTCTGCACTGTCAATCTCTTTCCCACAACTGCTGTTTTTCAGAATCCCTCCACTGCCCACCACAGCACATTTATCCAGAACATGCCCACTCCAGGGAAAGTCCTTAAAAAAAGGTTTTTACTTAAAAAGCTCTGTAAAAAGTTTCTAAAAAGTTAAAAAACTAAAAAGTTTCTTTCTGGTAAAACAGCATAATGGATTCACTTTGATATGACAATATACATAAATCTTAATTCAATTCAATTTAGTTTTATTTGTATAGCATTTTTTACAATGTTACATTGCTTCAAAGCAGCTTTACATAGAGAAACAAGGTAGCATACATACATACATACATACATACATAAAAGATATACAATAAAAATTTTTTTTGACTTTTTTGACTTTTACAATTTACAAAACCCTAGGCTAAGTTAGACGTCAGCAGTCTCCCAGCAAGCAAGCCAATAGGGCGATAGTGGCAAGGAACCAAAACTCCAATGATGTATAGATGGAGAAAAAACCCTGGCAGAAGCCAGGCTCGACCAGGAGGGCCAGTTCTCCTCTGGCACATTAAAGCTGCAATTTGTAAGTGTCTTAATAAGCTATTTAGTCAGAACAGTGTGGGGATAGATTACATTAAAGTTTTAAAATACTCTGACCAACCTCCTGTAAGTTTACAAAATTGTATTATTGCTAACTAACAGGTAAAATATAAAAGCCTCTTTATTGGTACAATTAATTGACTGTTTAATTAATTAATAATGTTTTAAAAAGTGCCTTAGTTAAAGTTTAGCTCTGCATACAGCATTAACTAATTAATAAAGACTATTAAAAATTAATAAGTAACTTCATTATGCTACCACTGATTAGTTAATCACTCTACCTTATTAGTTATCAGTAGTAACTACAGTGTTAATGCAGAACTAACTTTTTGTTCTGCATTAGTTCCTGAAACTACCTTTTAAGTATTTAGTATTCTAAAGTGTTACCATTATGGCTTGTATGGCCCCTCATAGAAGGCTGCAGCATGTCATTTCTCATCTTATTTAACTTTATTTTAAAAGATCCAAAGAATTTATAAATAAATTACAGTTCTCCCATCTCACACACGTACCTCAGGCAACATGTTGTAAAGTGCAGGATTGATTTTGTAGCTTTGTTTTGAGCTGGTTTCATATGGGATACTTTGATTCACAGCCGTGTTCTGCTTTGTCAAGTATAAAACACCTGTTGCATTACAGCAGGCACGCAGTCTTACTCTGTAAATACAGTAAAAAGAAGTGAGAGAAATGTTTGTTTTAATGGGGGATTATAGTAATTCTTTTACAACATATTATGTAACAAATTGTTTTTGCAATTGTTTTTTAGAGAAACATGCCTAGCAAAAAAAAGCAAAAAAAAATAGATTTTTCACCAGTCATCTTATAAAAAGACGACAGCAATGGACACAAGTAATTAAGGATTAAGAGATGCATGATTGGATGAATATTGAATATGAATATTGGTGGTACACAGGATAAAATGCAACATTATCTTTATTCGGTTTTAGAATGACTGAGAACAGGGTATTACTCTCATGTGGTGGATCTGACGTGTGTTTGTTTCATTATAAAGTTGTTACCCCAAGTGTTTATAAAATTAGTTATGCCCTATTAGTTATAAAAGCAGGTAACTTGTCACCTACAGTCGCCCCAAGTTTGCCTGCCATGCTAATAGTGCCCTAAACCTACCCCAATCCCAAATGTATTAATCCTGTATGTTAATCAGCCTAACAAACTGGGATGTCTGGCTACGGGCAATTGTTTTGGTAATTTGTGTACATTATTTTTTGTACTGCATTATATTGTATCGTGTAATAATGTACGTGTATTTTCAGCAGCAGCGACAGAATGTATTGTGAAAAACACACCTGTTTAGCTCCTTCTGGGTTACATTAAATATGGGTGAACAGCTCATCAATGTTGAGAGATCCTCAGTGATGTTCTGGATATCAATTCTGAAAAATAAGAGACAATTTTTTTACCTGTGGTGAATCAAGTTTTATTTATTATAGTTTTATGGCAAAGAGGGAAGGAGGGCAGGTGGATAGAGTAAACTAATAATAGGATCATTAACAAGGAAACAAGGGATGGGGCTAAAACCCACTTTGCCACTTTAAAACAAATGCCAAATAAACACCATATGGGCACAAAATACACACAGCATAGACAGAGTTTAGATCATGACACCAGGAACAGAAACCACAGCCAACTAGAGTGTCAAGATAACATAACCATGCTCTGAAACAACATGAACACAACACAACATGGAGCACCAGAAATGTGTGTGGTGTTTTAATGTAATGATATGTAATTAATTTACATCTTTAAAACAATTAAACTATAAAATTAAAATTTTTAAATTACAAAGATTACAAAAATGACAAAGGGTTTCAATGGCTGTGTTTACTTTATTATAATTATATTAGTTGAAAGAAATATTCAAAATTAGATGAAATGTGACTGGACAAGCAGATATAGAATCTGTTAATAATGTTCATAACTATTATTATCAGTCTTACTGTGGTAAAGCTGAAGTGATGTTGGAAAATTTATGACAGAGTTCCACACAGTGCACTGATGGGATGCCATATACTGTTCTGCAGAATAAAGGAACAATGTCATGTGTTTCATAACAACAGTACTGTAACTGTAGAAAGAACAGCAAAATCAACTCAATCTTATTTGTCATAATTAAGGTTTAACAACACTGTAGACTGGAATCAGATTTAAACTTTCTATATGACTAAATCTAGAAAGATGAACATCATAAATTTAAACACTCAATAGACAAAACAAAGAGAAATTGTCTTTAGCAAAAAAAAAAGGTGTCTCTCTTTATCAGTGACTATTTCACCTTAACACAAATGTCCAGGTGATGCCACGAAGTGTCATGGCATGATTTTATTTAAACTTTTTTATTATAGACTTTCCTGGTACAATATTTTTATTGTTCATTATAAATTGTATATTAATAAAACTATTTAGAGATGCTAAGATTGTAATTGGTTTATGAATATAGAGTTGACTGAACTGAACAATTTGAATAAATGGATGTGCAGGGGTTTATGAGAGGTCTCATTGCAGAGGTTTATGAAAGAGTCATGTATCTAGACAGCCTACTAAAACAGTATGTACTTTTAAAGACTATGCAGTATGTAGTCAATTAACATGATAGATGACAGGTATCATAGTAAGGAAGATATGCCGTTCCAGTTTACATGGAGATGGCACATAAAAAGATAATAACAATTTATAGGACAGGAGTATAGGGGATTTTGAAGAATACCATAAAATATCTGAACATTGCATAATGAAAGAGAATGGGAAGAAAATAGCGAAACAGTATAGTCTATAGTACTGTAGCTAGATCACTATGCTAAAAGCAATATTAACAATTTTACAAAACCCTAAGCCAAGTAAAATGTCGGCAGTCTCCCAGTAAGTCAACAGGGCGACAGTGACAAGGAACCAAAACTCCAATGATGTATAGATGGAGCTAAAACCTTCCTGCCCAAAGACGTGTATAATATGTCATATGAACACTCAGATCTATCGTTGTGAACCAATCCCAATGTCAAACGCATGTCAGAATGCCTTTCTGTGACAGCATTTTCAATGGAAGCTGATTCAAAACGCGCAAATTTAAGATTGGCCACAACCCATCACCTTTCTTTGATACAATAAATCTTCTAAAATATATATGTATATATATTTAATATTTAAAAGAGCGACCCCTAGTGTCTACTTCATCGACACAAAGTTGATGAACGTGGAGTGAATGAAAGATAGGGAACAAAGATGTTTTAGGAAAATCTGAGCACAAAATGAGTGCATCTAATGTATTTATTAGGGCTGTCAATTTGTTTAATGTTAAATATTGTTTAAGAGCTGCTGCTAAACATTTTCCAAAAATAAAAGTTTGGTCTTATTTCTTACATTTATATGGTTACAGAATGAAAGCTGCAATATGTAACCTTTTTGGTAAAAAAAGAACCAAAATTAGTTGGTGAGCAAGTAGTTAAGTGTTCAAAACAGCCTGCTTAGGTGATTTGCAATGGTACGTTTATAATAATGATAGGTTCGATTTCACAATCATTGCCACACAGTTCTGTGTGGTTATGTCATATTCATAAACATAAAGACAACAACTCATTTACTAAAGAATTTAAAAATACTGCTGAATATTTAATTGTATTTTTTTTAAACCTTGACAGCCCAAGAGCACTATATGCTTATTGCTGTACGAGAAAGGGCAAAGTATTCTGCAGGCTGTTTTGTTTGAGAAACAGACTGAATTTTTCGTTTACAAAACTGTTTCAAAAGAATGGTTGAAGGTGTAGTCCACTTTACAATGTTTACCTTTCTAACCTGACTGGCTCTTTTTGCATATTTTACTTTTGTTCACATTGTCAGTTATTACACACAAACAAAAGAACATCATATCTACAGCCTCGGCACAGCTTGTTTTGTCTCAAACAGCTTTCAATACTCTCACGCACACCTATTTATAATTGTCTATGAGCAATAAAACTGCTGCCCACTATCTTCAGAAAATTCATAAAAAGTTCTTACGTTTACATTTAGACATTTATATTTACATTTACATTACAAGGTAAGGAAAACAATGAAGCGAAAATCATAAGGAAATTGATGTATAATTTCGCTTCATTGTTGTCGCTCCATTCTTTGGTTGCCTTTTGTGTTGAACATGTCTGAGTTCACAATCACAATGATTTAATAATGATTTTATTCAGTTTCGACATTTAGGACAACTGAGGCACTCCTACACAATTATCACAACTGGAAGCAGTCACTGAAACTCAAAGAACTCAAAGCACCCTTTTAAAGATGTTTAAAGATGTATTAACCAATCATCATATTGACCGATAAAGCTAATTATCTACACAATATTGAAAAAAAAACACAAACTGAAAACCTGAAACCGGAAAAGTCAGCAGCGTTCTTTAAATATTTAACAAACTGTACACAGAAAAGTCGAAATGCGACAACGTACAGTAACGCTCTTTTTATTTTTATTGAAGCTGCAGGTTACAAGCAACTGTTTGATTTTGCAGTTTAATGCAACACTATTTTGAAAACATATTTAAAGTAAAGATGCATGCATAGTTAATCGTTCTAAATAATGGTATGGTTTATGCAAACTCAGATAAGCTGAGTCAGATAACCAACACTTTTGACATGTGTCAGTTTTTTATTTTATTATTTATTTATTTATTAATTTATCTATTATTATTATCGTCACACATAAATATAATGGAAAAACGATCATTGCCAAGTCATTTCAAGTTGAAGTTAAGTCTGGACTGAATGAGCAAGTCGGGTAATGTTCAGTCAGGTTACAAATCATATTATAAACCACATTATATTCTAAAACTATTATTTCTTCAAAACTCGTGCATCGAATCATCATTAATATAAATAGTAAAGTTAGTTTTTGTTAATACTGGTCAAGGAAACTAACATACCTTGATTGTCTAATACATAAATTAGTTGCTTTAAATATTACCAGCTGGTGTTTGTTACAGCTTCATATAAACCAGTTTGTATAAAAAAGTAAAAAAAAGATTACATTTAATTCTCACCTCGTGGTATTTTTTACGTAGTAGATGTCAACTGTGCTTTTAATGATTACCACAACTGTCAGCAGTGCGAAGATCCATTTAAAAAACCTCAAGTCCATCTGAAAAAAATGACTATTGTGAGGCTGGAAACGGGTGTAAGTTGAAAAAATGTTACGGCATAACAAGGTATTTGCGTTTATGAGTACGTTTAAATGTTTGAGAAGACCGTGGCAGATCTGTGACAAGATAGGCGGAGCGAAATACGACAGTAGATAGACAGGGTATTGCAAGTGCGGTTTTAACCAGTTTTAAAAAATCCTGCTGCTACAGAAACCGGATCAGACTCCAGTCGACGCCTTTTAGAATTTACAACCATTTGTATGAGATAGATTTTTCCAATTAAATTTCCTATTCATTAAAGTTTTATCTACAGTCTAATGCAATTGTGTAAAACTGCTGCTTAAATTATCAATTAAATGCCTTAATGCAGTTACATTGCCCTAGATGGTTAAGCAAACTTTAACAAAGTAATATCAGTTGTTCAATGCATTTTGAAAAAAACAAATCCAGTAAACTGCCAAAAAATTCCAGGTTCAAATCATAAATTAATTGCAAATTACATTCTATTAATATAGAATGGATGAATGGGTGGAGATTTCCTGTGAAGAAGGGGTGTGGGCTCAAGAAAATATCAACACTTTTTAAAAGTGTAATGATAATCATTTTGCAGAGAGAAAGATCCAACCAATAAAAAAAGTGTCAAAAAGAGCTCTGTGCATGTAGCCAGTGTAATGTGTTGTTAAAATCTAAGGAGGCAAAGACAGGATCTAAATACAAATATGAAGTGTTTAATCAGTTCAAAGTGAAAAATATAATCCATGATGTAAAAACAATAATCCATATATACAATCAATAACCAATTTATTAGCCTTTGTAATACTGTGTATGAATAGCCTTTGCCTTAAGGCTAATTCTTTGCCTGATTCTTCGTAGCATGAATTCAACAAGGCTGTAAACATTCCTTAAAGAACCTGCTCCATGCTGACATGACAGCATTGTTTCTGTAGATCTGTAACAGATAGTGAAAAGGGGAAACAATGGCAAGGCAAAGAAAATAGGGACATTGAAGTTTGAATTAAACATTATATATTGAAGTTTACACCTGAGTCTGTTGCAAGTAATCCACTGAAATTAACAATCTTCAGATACTCGAACAAGAAGCCAGGACCCTGACAGTTAAGCCTGTTAATATCTGACAGGAGTGGTACCCTAAGGAGTCAACTATTGCTGTATCCCAGCTGCTGTAAGGTTTGACATGTTCAGAAAAGAACTTTTTGCATAGCACTGTTGTATTGTGTGATTATTTGGGTTATCGCCACACTGTACTTTAGAGGCTATTATGTGTTAAAGGTCAGCAGTTTCTAAGAGCCTATTACCATCTCATGCATTTTCTATGTTTAAAATGCCCTCCAAAACAAGAGAACTTGCAATCCGATTGCACAGACCAATTTCAGACACCGATCAAAACGTGAAAATGAATTAGTTTGTTAAGGCCACATACATTAGTGCTTTACTCCTCCAAGATGGATGTGCAGTCTTATCAAATTGCATTTCAAGCTGTCCCATTTCAAAACTGGACACTCAGTCTTCAAAATTATTTTTCACCAGTGTTGGCTCTGTACGGCAACTGATGTAAGCATCAGCACATAGAATGATTGAGATGGCACACCCTATCATAAAGCAATAAAACACTATGGTATGTCAACATACAGGACCTGAGCCCTACCCTTTCTCCCTTCAAAATTTTGTATGCCTTCTTCCTCCTCCCCCAGGACTCCCAGGTCAAGGAATGTGCCTAGACTCTGTGTTAATACTATGTATAATATATATCAGGAAGTCCTGGAGTTTTCTTCCTCGTGCTTGATGTAATTTTAAAGGTCTTGATGCAATGTGTATAAAGGTCTAATTTTATAACTGGACGATATTAAGGGTTAAAAACAAGGGTTAACAAGGGTTAAGAAAATTACACTCTTGTTTTAGGTGTGCTCTCCAAGAGATTGAAGTTATAGATTATGAGCTGGTTAGGGTGCTCCTTAAGTTTACTTGGCAGTTTTGAAAACTGATCTGTTATGGACTGTTATTGGGCAAATATGTGGTTCCTGTAGCTTCACTCTTATCACCCATGGAGTCTAATTGGATTTGAAAATTGAGTACTGATGACAGTGAATAGGATGCACATAATCATGTCATAAGTCTTGTAGCAAGTTTTGTTGTTTTCTTCTTCAC
>JAZGTJ010001599.1:27940-53166 GCA_036877575.1 Botia almorhae | reverse complement strand
GGGACGTAAATGTTTTGTCTCATATTAAGTATCCTGATGTGCATAGTGTTATGCATAAACCCCATTGTAAAGGCATATTAAAATGTTCACTATATAATAAATATTTCTTTGTGATTATTTAGTACTCTGTTAAAACAATAGTTACATTAGATATATTACTGTAAAAAAATAACAAATATATAACAAAAGCAACATTTATAGTATTACTTTATCTGAAAAAAAGTTAATGGTGATCAGAGAGCTTATATATCAGTTATATAAACTTGAAGCATCAGAATCGGCATTGGTATCGGCCAATCACCATGACAAAAAAATTGGTACTTGGTATCGGTGGCAAAAATCCTGATCGGAGCATCCCTAAAGGAAACTAAAGGTTTTCTGACAAATGTAGTGGGGTGTACTCATTTATGATGAGCACTGTAAACTAGAAGAACAATCAACAACAAGTAAGTTTTTTTTGTTTTGCTTGTTTGAACGAGAATATGAATATAGTACCACATGGCAAGCGGCTTTCAGGTAAATAGATTTGTTAAGGCCAAGATAAAAGCCTGTTCTTCAAGAATAAAAAATTATGATAGGGAGCGCTTGTGTGTCAAGGTCTATTAGATGCATATTCAACATCAGGGCCAATCCATTCTGTTCACTTCGACTGTTTACTTGGGTAAGCGCATGTATGTCTGAGAAAATTAACAGTCTACTGCAAGTACACTGGCACAAGTAATGTCATGCCACAGCTCTTCCCCCTCTAGATCGCACAACCTCATCTATATCTATCACAACAAAACACACTTCTGATACCTGAATTTAACTGATTCTGGTTCCGATTCCACTTAGCGCTTCCCGTTCCTTAATAGTTCCATTATTGGTTCTTTCAGTACTTTTGGGGAAGAAACAGAGATGCTATTCTTACTGTATTTACTGTCTTCAGCAGTCTGTTGCAAAATGATACGTTAATTTCAGGTTTCAACAGAACATATGTAACAAATCAGAAAAATAAATGTCTATACAAAAGATGTCTAGGCAGACATTCTTGGAGTTGGCATATATGCAATCTAACTGCTATAATAAAGAATATTTTAAGTGGAAATATGATAAATGGTTTCTTTGTAACTATAAAACACCACTGATTAAAACACACTTATAATGCTTATATATAACTTTATATTTAAGCTTATATTTAAGGAACCAGCTCATTTGTTTGGGAAAAGAACTACACAGGTCAAGTGGTATGTTTCGTGCTGTATTTTCAGTAGCAATATATCGTGATGCTGCTGGATAGTAGTAACACATAACACAGTGTTTTAGTAGAGTTACATTTATGGCTGCAGGAAGAATTTGTATTTTAATCAAAATTGCGATCGCAATATAAATAGAAATATATTACTATTTGCACGTGTCCATAGAGTTGGCAGGACAGTGATCTCATCATCAGGGAAATGGTTTATCAAGTCAGACTACAACCAGACAGACAGACAGCTGTGGTTCAGTTATGCGCAAGTGTGAATGCACAATGAATGTGCTGCATCTGAGTGCTAACGCGCCCATGTGCTTTGCTTAAAACCAGAATGAATGCAGTAAATGCACGGCTTGCACAACGCATAAGCATCTGTTGTTAAACATGTGAAACCGCTACAGGACACGCTAACATTAACTTACGACCATTAACTTAACATTAACATGTGCGATTTTAGTTAAAAACTGTTAATCGTGCAACATCATTTTTGTCCTTGTCAAAAACGGAATCAAAAAGTCAAATGGCACAAAAGCTTAGCACACACTTCTAAAAACAGAAGCTTGTCACTGCCTATTTCATGACCAACCAAAAACTCCAAGACTACAGCCAATTTGTAGCACAAGGCCATCAGTGATGTAAACAGTTCACCAGTTCTTCTGCCTGTTCTGTGTAAATCAGTGCAATCACCTGCAAGCTTTCAAATAAAAGAAAGAGCGTACAGACATGTACCTTTATCCATATTCCTGATTTTCAAATACTTTTTTTTTCTTTAAATCAAATGTTGCGATTCATCTCTGAGCTTGTTGGATTTGGTTCAAGGCTCAGAACTCTTTTTCAAAAGCTTGGAAGCTTTTTTTAAAATCCCTTTAGAGAAAATGATATCTGTTACTCTCGTTTGCAGATATCAGCCAGCTATTTAAAAGAGGTTTCTTCCTAGAAGTTCCCCTTGAGGCACTTTCAGCAAATTCATGAAAATGGTGTCACTCATGCTGTCAGCAAAACAGCCAGTGCACCCAATAATCAAACAGGCCAAAGCAGAAATGTGGTGGCAAAAAAACATTTGACACAATCCTGTAATTATTATTGTATGCATTATTGCATATATGTTTTTTGCATTAATTTGGCTTGCTCTTAGGTAATCTGCTGATACTGATACTTTCTCAATAGCAAAAACAAGTGTAAAGGAACAACAGCTGAGTGTGGGCCAAATGTAATACAATATGATAATTTATAATACTCTTGTTCTCACATATAAAAAAACTGACATTCTTATGAACAATTCAGTAAAACTATAGTGTTTTTTTTAATGGAACAGCACAATAATAGATATTATAGAACAAAAGTATATTTATATAAATGTATAATCTTCTGCAGAAGGTAGAGGACCATAAACTCTTGCCTGTCAAACTCCATATACATTTATGTATTGTACAAGGCCTGGCTGAGGAGAGCGCAGAATCTTGTGCTTTCAAAGCTAGCGTGCTATTGCTAGCCTCTTCTAAAATGCTTACAGTACTTTGAAATGTAAATGCAAATGTAAATGCTTACACTTTTCTCATAAGAAAAAGATAGAATAAACTATGATGTTTGCATTTACTGTTTTTCTAAATGGTTTGTTAAATGCTTTTAAAGCTATGCAAGCACATATTTCATTTCGGGCTGCTTTTTAATGACAGTATCTGATTTACAGTATACTAACGGCATCACCAGTCACCCGTAAGCAATTCAGGGTTAAGTGCATTGCTGGAGGCTTTAACCACTCTGGTTTCAACAGTCTGTTTCCTTAAACTAGTTACAATCCACATTTAGCCAAACTGTCAGATAAACATCTGAAGACATTGTAAAAGTGCTTCTAACTAAGGTATAATACAGCCAAAAATTAAAGCTGTCATTATTTACACTCCCTTTTCTTCCATGGAACAAAAAAGGTGAATTGAATGAGGACTGAGGATGCCAAGCACCAAAATGACTAAAAAGCACCATAAAAATATTCCATGACTCACATGTTATATTTAAACTCTTCTGACGCTTTACTATAGCTTTGTCTAAGCAAGACAGTGTTATAGTTTACTCTTTTAAATTCAGAGTTTGACATCTGCTCTAGCTCTCTCTGCAGCACTTTCATAAGAGTAACTGTCTGATCACTCAAACAACTGGCTCACTGGTTCACCTCATAAGGTTAATAGGTCACTGAAGGGGTGGTTATCAGTAAATATTGACAGATACTTCAGTCTGTTCTACTAACAAATTCATTGTATAGCTTCAGGAAAAAAACTGAAATATATTGCCAAGTCATTTGGACTACATTTGTAATATTTTTATAATAATTTTGGATCCCCATTCTGTTTTATTTGATTGGAAATCAATGACCAGGATATTGTTTAAAAAAGAAATATCACCTTTTGTGTTCCTGCAGGAAAGTCATACATGGCTGGAGTAACGAATTAAATTCCATTTATAAGTTTACATTTCAATAAGACTTCCATCATATGGAGATCTGAAGGGAGTGCTCTCTGTGTTCCTTTCATCTCCCAGCATTAACAACCCATTTTACTTTTGCAATGTGACACTTCCAAGTGAACCAGGATATTCAAAGAGACAAAAATCTCATCTTACATTTTATCTTTGACTGGATTTTGAAAAATGGCCATTCCATACCAGAATGGAGCACATCTGAATGTGCATTTACACTCAGATGTTGAAGACCCCCTCTTCTGATACCCTGCCAGTACACACTTCTTATGACACTTTTTAATAGGGATGTGGAGGCTTGTGTTCACCCTTCAGAGCATCTCAATGTATTACAATAGCAATAAGTCTTTACATTTATGCATTTGGCAGATGCTTTTATCCAAGGTATACATTTTTTGCACTATTCTCTCTTCCTGGGAATTGAAACCTTAGATTCTTAGAAGCATAAAATGTGTATTCAAGAACTATATATTGAAGACCACATACACAAACACACACACACATATTGTTTGTGTTGATGTTCAGGGACGCTCTGCAGCACAAGAATTCTTCCACACACAAGGAGACACACAAGGAGTCTTCACACTTTCATCATGTCAGTGGCCTTAAATCTGTTCCTGTAGCTTAGTTGGAATAACACCGTGTTAACAGTGTAAAGGTTGTGGGATTGATTCCCACTGATCAAATGTATAACTTGAATGTAATGTAAGTCAGTTTGGATTAAAGCATCTGCCAAATACATACATGTAAATCAATATGCAACAATCCTGCCCTTTCATATGAACTCTCTAAATGAACGTCACAGGTGCTTATAGTTTGCTTATGTACATTACATTGTAAACATAAAGGTCTCCAGACATACTTTACCACAAAACAAATATTTGTGGCTGTATACATTATTTTTTTAAAGTTAATGTTACAACAATATCTGTCATGTGTACATGAAATATCATATGTACGAATCATTTAGTGCACTTTCAAGTTTATGCTGCTTCTGAAATAAACTTCTAGACCATACTACTTTTGGTATCATTAATTTAACCGTAGTATTTCAAAAAAGTAGTACGAAAAAAAGACAAACTTTCAGTGTTCAGTTCCAAAAAACAACAACATGAATGAAAATTTGACTGGGAGTTTGGGACTTTAATTAAAGTGGTCCCAAAAAACACAAGTCTACTTTCAAGGCCAGGGAAAGTGTACTTATCTGTGTGTGGGTTTATATATTATAATTGTATATCAGCACGGCCATGATTCCACTGTAGGCATGAGAAGTGCACTTATACAGAAGTTTAATGGACAGTGGAAAATATATAAAGTAAGGAAAAACCAAGGAGTGTCCTGAAAAGTCCTGTCTGTGGAACTACTTACTAATGCCACAGAATAAGGACCTGCCATTGCTAGTTCAATAGAAATGTGTTCAAGCCTTAGTTTGTTGCTGATTCTAGCAATGACAGCGTGGGCTGTTTCTGGAGTAACAGGAAGTCAGATTGGGCATACGAGAGAGTGACAGAAGGCTTGTGATCACCTGCATCTGCCGTGACACGTCCACTGAGGAAACCAATCTTATATACTGCTGTACTGTTTCAATGGTTACTATAATGGAACAATACTACTTTTTAAATATTAAATCTGAGTGATGGGAAAAGTTTGACTAATTAACCACCCTGTTAACAACTCTGGTTAACATTTAGCCAGTGTTAACATCAAGCCAAAGAGCAAATGCAAAAAGCTGTATGGTAATAAACGTTCAACAATTGTCAAAGGCGACGGCAATACAGCTATTATTGCTATTGGCAGTGACAAACTAGTAACTGTGTTTCTAGTCATGTTCAACTAGTGACTTTAGTTCAGTCATAGGCATAGCTAAACTAGGATTGTGGTGTCATACCAGACAGTAAAAGATGTGTTGGGTATACACAAAACAGGATTAACAAGATTAAAATGTGAGACATAAGTTTTGAATATTAATGAATGCCTTGAATATTAACGTGTTACCAAATACACATTTGAATAATAATGCCCAATAAAGCAGACTAAGCAGACATGGGCAATTTCCTTGTGGTACAGGCAAAAAAAAACTATGTGGAGCTCTAATTCTTAATATTGCCTGTACACTCACCAATTAGACTTTTTCTTGACTCAGGTGATTAAAATGAAGCATATGTGGCCATTCCAATCAGCCTAGACAGGATCTAATAATGGCCAGTGTGAGCTTAATCTAAGTGTTAAAAAGAGGAAACAGGCATGAACTTAACTATTGTGTTTACACATCATTGCATTCCAAAACCTAGTGGGCTGCCTACCCAGACAGCAATTTAGGGCATCATACCCAACTATTGAAGTTTAATTGCCTTTCAATATTGTTTCAAATAAATTAGTGTGAAACAATGACTTCATACAGCACATGGGTTTAAAGAATAAACACCAATTAGTCAACTTGGCCTGATGTTAAGAACTCAGTTATGCTGTTACCATGCAGTCACAGAACAAATAATAGCTGTGCTACCAACAGTAGCAGGTATCAGTCAATGTGACAGATTATTGTATTAGATTAGATTAGGTGGAGTCTGCATGCCACTTTAATGACTTCATTTAATAGCTGCAAAATATTACAAATATCACAATTATTTGGCTAAACAAAAGTCATAATCACTATTCCACTGTCAGGTGATTGGAAACAGAGTCATGAGCCATCATGCCAAGTTAAAAACATTTTACATGTTCACTGAGCAAACAGCAGTATCTTCTATTAGCTTTTGACATAGTACCTGAATTATGTGGATGTTTTGTCCAAGGTTTACTTTATATATACAAAGCAGCCAATGCTCAACAGCTACTCTGTATGAACAAGTTCACATGCTTTATGCAAAAGCTTTTTGTGCAGGATTCAAAACTGTAGTTTGTTTTATATAGCGGAGTTAGATCAACAGATTCCAGAAATCCGGTACCATTCATAAAAGCTTTCAAAAAACAGAGACCTAGAGAGTTGAACAATGGGGCATATGTGACCATTCCTATCAGTCTAGCGAATATCTAATAATGGCAACACAAAACTAAGTGCAAAATGAGGAAAATCATTGTGACCTGAATTTGTTTACACATCCATGTTAACTCTCAAACTTAATGAGCTGCCTACCTTGACAGCATTTTAGGGCATCACATCCGCGTTTGGAATATTCCAAACGTATGTACGATGGCAAACAAACTGACTAGGTTGACAGCTCCCTAGGTTTTGAGACACAGCCCACACCTTGCATATACTATTCTGTACACAGCTCTCTTCCTTAAAGACAGGATTAGTGCAGCTAAAGAGCTAAACCACGATCAAACGTGTGATCAGACCAAACTGAACTATTGATTGAGATTATTAACGACGAAGCAATGACAAAAAAACAAAACATAATATTGATCGTTTCAGGTTATGATTGTCACGTTACGTTGTTAGCGCACTGCATTTCTTTGTTACTACTAAATATAAGACATATTACAAATTTACATATAATGCACGACAGGAAAATGCCCCGCACACTGTCATTTTTTTAAACTATATATATATATATATATACACACACACACACACACACACGTATAAATACATGTACTAAACCCGTGTATGTATGCATGTATGTGTGTGTATATACTGTATATACACACAAACGTTTATATATGAGCTAATAGGCTAAATGGGACCAAAGATACACCTCAAGCCTCGACATGATTTCAATTATCACCACATAACCTGCAAAACGAAGGTGAATTAATCCGTTTTAGATGCTGACAGTCGGTGAACGTGTGTTGAAGCGTTTTAAACGTCGGTGTTTAGTGTCTGAATGGTGATATTTGTTGGCACTCACCAAGAGTAGCTCTGCTCCGCCATGTCAGTCAGACAGTCAGGCAGGCAAGCAATCAGCGGTTCTAGGGCTCAGGTTCGACTCGGGTTCGCCTCAAACGACGAGATTATCTCCTTGTTTCGCCTTCTTCACTCAGCCTGCTCCGATAACAACATGGCGAAGCGTCTTCCTTCAGGAGCTCGCGGCAGAACACAAAGATCGGGGCTTTGCTGCTAGCCGTGGCTAGGAAACAAAAGCGGTACACAAAAAGCAACGTTTCGTTGATTTCGGCTAACTGTCCGCCCGACCTCAAAACAGGCTCCTCTATCAATGGCCCTTAGATGAGCTGCAAACCCATCTTGGGTGTACATGCAGATAGAGAGAGACGTGCTATATGTTTGCCCCGCTAGCTGTAATGGAAGCGCACGGATAGCTTTGTTTTCTATAGCGAGCGCACGGGAGCGCGTAAATGTCGCTCCTGCCAAAGAAATGCGCGTTCGTGAGTTTGCTCATAGAAATGAGATGAAATGAATAGGCTCTGCCACTAGGTGACATGTAGTATTGCAGTCGCAACATACATCCCATGACCGCATTGGCTGAGAATAGGGTGAAATAATGTCATACGTTTGAACGCGTATTAAATAAATAATGGAGCTGTATTATGGGGTGATGGCAAGCAGGCGTGGACCATTTTGAACTCTGTGTAAGTATTGTCATTTCGTTTGTTTATATATATAATTATACTGTTTATATATATAATTATACAAAAATTCATAATATATGCACACACTTTGTATGGTAAGTAGCATATAGTAGCAAAGTGTTAATTGCCTAAAAACTTTAGCGCGCACACACGGTCGCTCTCACTCATGCGCGCGCGCATGCGAGGGTGAGAGATGCAATTGAGGCCTACACACCACTTGAACCTTATTTAAATGAGAATTGACGCGTTGGGTGTTGGGTTTTTCCTTTCAAAATGATGTATAACATTTGGACATTTGACAAATCTATGTTTTGTTATGTTTTGTATGAAATTATTTATATTATATGTGCCGGTATATTATACAGCCCTATACTAAATATACTGTTATCCTTGTTCTTTAGGCCATCATATAGGCTAAAACAGTGTTTCTCAACTAGGGGGCTGGGGCCCACTACAGGACCTCAACAAACTTCCAAGGGGGCTTCAAGATTATTTAAAACAATACTGTGTATATATTGTTGGGTATAAATATTGTTGGGGGGTCCTTCAAATATTGGTGGTTGTGGGGGTCAAAAAAGTTGAGAACCAAATGGCAAGCAACAAACTAAAATTTTAAATTTGTTGTTATGAGTGTTATTTACTGTAGCTGTCAAATAAAAGGCACAGCAGATTATACTAATTTGCTTTTCAAAAAGACACGTTGTCCACATAACGTTTGATCTAGATAATTTTTACATTCCAGCCAGATTCGAATAGATTTGAATAAAGACGCAGTCTATATATAATTTATTTTAAAAAGTATTGTTTTAATAGCCTTTGCCTTTTCAATAGCAAGTTTTCACAATGGTTTTTGGTTTAGTCGTAACTAGACTGTTATTTTGTGCTGTAAATGGCAGAGGTTATTTTAGACAGATTGCACACCAATTAAGGCATTCCTTCTCTTGAAAACATTGTGCATATGGTACATTATAAGTGCTTTAGACACTCAATCAATATAAGGATACAGTAGCAATCTCATGCTTATACCAAAGGCAAAACTACACAAGACACACCATTGTTCCTCTTCTTAATACAGAACTGTAGAAGACCTTAACGACAAGGTTCTTGTGCATGAGGAGTAGAGAGGGTGAGATAAATCCACTTGGGGGCTTCACACTGGGATTACAAAAATCTGTAAGGAGCTGTTGTTTCTAGAGATTATTCCCAATCTGTCTTTGTAACCACAACAGTGGCCTTTAAAGGAGAAGCTACCTGCTGGTAATGACCCATTAATTTATTTATGGTTTTAAAGATTTGTCTCTGATCTGTAGCCCTGCTGAGTTTATAACCTTGAACTCCACATACCCATTGTACTTCCACTGGCCTTGTTATATGATTTTTTTGTATTATTATATGATGCAATTGTGTTCGTGGTGGTTGCCATGGCATTGCTCTGCAGTAGCTAAGGAGTGTTTTTATCTTGTTGTTAGGTGGCTGTAGTGGTGTTCTGGGTGACTGCTAGGTTGTGCAAAAGAGCCCCTTCTTATGTTATATGGCTCAGGTTTGTAGTATCATAATAAGTCTATAGAATTATTTTTGCTGTATTATACGCAAGGCTTCAAAAACCTACACAATTTGAGGATACCTAAATTTTCTTAGGGTTAGAGGTTTGTTTAAAATCTTAACCAAAAGTAATAGTGATGCTTTTATCAAAGGAATAATTCACCCAAATACGAAACATTTTCATCATTTATTCACCCTCATGTCATTCCAAACCTGTATGACTTTTTCCTTCTGAGGAACGCAAAAGTAATTTTTTAATCTTTCTTTCTTTCTAGTCACAATACACTTTATAACCACTAGATGGCATGCCTGTGAAAGACAAAATCATACATCGCTAACAAAGAGGACTTTCACTGAACTGTCAGTCAGTTAATGTTTAACATTTCGCACTGTATTAAATGTATGTACATATACCATATTAGGTGCCATATCATATATATGAAAATTACTTCCAGGTGGCTTCAGTGTATTTACCCTGTTAAATATTTGCCCAGTGTTTGCCCTCTGTTGTAACAGATGCAAAGGTGTATAGGTGCTTTACAGCAGCAGTGGCTGTCAGAGGAGAGTAATTCTGTGAGAGTAATCTAGGTCAAGATATAAAGAGATGCACCTACTTACATAAAGACATAAATTGCAATGAGTTTCTCTATAGCTGTCAATAATTAGATGACTAATGAGCCCCAGCTGAATTCATGAGCAACGGTGCACATTTTAATAATGTTGTCTAAGCCTTTCAAAAGTGTTGACAGGATCTGATTGCTGTTAATTGCTAAAATAGCAGAAATAGAGCGATGATAAACAGCTCGTCTAGGTGGTTGACTATCAGATGATGTACTTCCTGTACACAGCTGGGCCACATTAATGCTCATGCACCGCTGCTGATACAAAACACCTGATTACATTTCTCATGCAACTTCAGTATGAGTCACTGATGTTACTGTAACAGGCATGAAGGTGAACTGCCAATGAAATCCTTGTGTGTTTTGAGTAGATCTATTGATGATTTCTTTCTGCTACTTTAACATTTATCATACCATATATAAAGTTCTGTACATATAACCATATACATGTACTGTACAATGAACAAAAAAAGGCAAGTACTTAGACATTTAGGCCACACTTAAAAATGTATAAATATATTATCGCATTAGGTACTAAACTTGTCAAGTCAAACAAGGAACAAACCTTGAAAGGAACCAGACTCAGCCGGTTGGGGGTGGTGTTGGGGGGTTGAGGGGTGTGCGTGCGTGTGTGNTTTGCAATTAATGCAAAATATTATCTAGTCATACAGGTTATTATAAATCAAAAATAGACTATCAATTGATGCAATAATTTAATAGGATAAGGCAGTAATAAGTAGTAAGGCAGTTTAAACTGTAAGAAAAAGGATTATTGTATAATTAATAGTATAGTATATTAATATAATTAATGGTAGTCATAAGTAAAAAAAGAACATTTTGTTACTGTAATTCTTTTAACAGCAAAGCTTCAATATAAAACTGGTTGCTGTTAGGCACACAACAAGCCATAATACTGTTCTTAACTCAAGAGATAAGATGCGTGGCTTGAACTAACTTTACTTCCTGTAAGTATAAAGTTTCTGTCTGTGTCAAGAGGGCACCCTTGGATACCAGTCCGGGGTATGTGATATCACTGTGGGTGATAAACACTACACAGCACTAGACACAGAGAGTTTAAGACTAGCACAACACAAACCCAGTATCTGGCAACTTTAACACATGAATGTAAAAACAAAATTAAATTTGATTTGAAATTGGTTTGCATAGCGATTTCTTCGTAAACTGTGATTGTCTCATTCCACTTCATACTTTCCTTTGACGTGAATCAGTATACCATAAACATGAATGTAGGCACTAACAAGGGCAGTAAACAATGCAGTAAAACGTAGCTAATATTTATGTTTAACCAACAATCATATAACACACCATGACTGATCAGAATCTGATATCCATGACTAATGTGCATTTGTGCTGGTGACTAGAGAAAATGAAGAACATACAAGAACATACTACATCATTATATATTAAGCATGAAAATGTTAAACGTACTGCCAGTATATTGAATTTACCTATCTAGATATTTATTTAATTATCTAATTTTGTGTTTTGCAGTAAAAAAGAAAGTCATACGGGTTTCAAACGACTATGGTTGAGTAAATGATAAATGGATTTTAAATTGTGGGTGAACTAATTTCACAGATTCCGCATCCAGCGGCATTACAGGGCCTTCAGATCACAGTTTCTGGGGGTTGGTACACTGCTGTCAGATGCTCCTGTGCCAGGGCTCCAGGGTTCTGTGAAATCCGGGTGAGCTGACACCAAATCCACCCTTGATATAAGAGCCTGATCAAAGCCACCCTGTTTTGCCTGAGCGATTTTCACAGGATTACGGATTAGAGAGACAGGAAGCAGCGAGAGAGGCGTGCAGACAGACAGAAGGGGAGAGTGGGAAGATGGAGAATGAGAGAGAGACAGACAAAGAGAGAGCTGGAGGAAGCCGTAATGATGGGCAATTAAAGCTGAAGGCTGAAGTGTGTAATTTTTGGGATGTTAAAATACTTTCTCCTATCTAAGCTTAATATGTAGAGTCAAGTTTAAGTAAGCTTTTCTGTTTGTGGCATGGCAACAATGGCTTGACCAATGGTTTGAGTGTACAGTGGCACTATTTTCTGTATATTGGAAGACACTTTTATCCATTAAATTATTTACAGTCAAGGAATATATTTGATCGGTTTGTGTGTTTCCTGGAAATCGAACCCATGACCTTAGCATGGCCAGTTACTCCACCAGTTAAGCGAATACTGTGAATTCATAACGGATGGCGCAATGACAGGAAGACTTGGATGCCACAATAAGCATTTTTCTGTTAGGGATTGTTACTCAATACAGCATCTGGTTTTGGCCGGAATAACTGCACAATCACTACACAAACACAGAGACAGACAGACGTGTAGTGAATAACGCATTTCTCAATGTCGTCGTTCACTCTGCATGATCTTGATAAGACGCACACAGGCCTGAGGTCGCGTCTTGCATCTGCAAAATCTATTTCCCCTGAAACCCATGCAGCACAGCCCTGTACAGTATCTGTCATGCACACAGCAGAACCACAGGTTCATTAGGGTTGCACGGTTATAATGTGTTAAAGCGCGTAAGAAACTGTTAAACATGGCGCATGCTGAGCATGTGGGTCTTGAATGGTGCTAAAAAGAGTAAAAGCTGAACCAATCGGAATTAGACATTTAGTCATATCTGTGTACAGATCCACCGTAATTCCGTATCACAGCATGCATCAGCCGGTTATGTATGCAATTTCTCTTTTTTTTCGTGGGTGAAGAAAACACAAGTACAAGAAAATGCTTTCCACTGTTTACAGTAAGCCTCATGAGCTCAAATGGAGAGCTGTAATCATGCCTAGATGCTTTTTCACAGTTAATGCGCATAAATGATGTTACCTGATATTTCATGGAGATTCAAGAGCCAATGCGACACTGTTTTGTGACATCATGGTTTGTGCCAGACTCTTGCCTGCATGGACAAACTGTACACACATCACTCCCACAGGAAAGCTGTTTATAGAAATGTACCATAAAATCACATCCAGAATGCAAGTAAACAAGCCCAACAACATGTACTTGGCTTGCTACAAGACATTTACAGTTCATTTTTAGTTCTAAGGTCACTTAAGGTCCATTTGCTGTAGTCTAATGGAATTAGGCCCTGTTGTGTGGTGATTAGGGTTGTAGGGTTGTGATATATTAATGTTTGTTTTTTTGTTTGTGTTTTAACAATATCCACAGCAAGTAAAGATTTTGATTTAACCCATCCAAGTTAGTACATTAGAAACAGTGGATAGTGAACACACACATACTGGAAGCTGTAAACACACACAATAGGAACAGTGGGTAGCCATTCACTGCAGCACCTGCAGAGCAATTGGGGGTAAGATGCCTCAAGATCATTTACTTGTTTAGTTGTTTAAAGCTGAAGAACCCGCATCCTTTAGGATATAAGTCTGACACTTTCCCCATTAGGCCACATTTTAATTAGATTGAAGTAAGCTATAAATATCCGTATATTCCGTATATATCATAAATATATGATATTTTTCTTGCTTCATTCTCCATCTTAGAAGAGTGTGCATATGATGCTTTAGAATATTGCCTATGTAGGCAGCTCACTAGGTTTTGGAACAAAGCCAGTGAAAGTTGTCTAGCATAAAGATACTCAGCAATATAATTTCTGAAGCTGTGCATGTCTTACTGTGCGTTAAATTAACCAACACATGCAGTGTCAGAAAATAACAGAAAATTCTTCTGTTAAGAATAATCTCAGCAATGTTTATATACACAATTTGTACATTACATATGTAGTTAATATTTGTCTTAACCATAACATTTTAGATTCTTATCTTATTGATGAAGAACTAATGATTTACATTATTTGGAATTAAAATCACAATGCTTTTGTCGAGATCCACTTTTTCCATGTTGTGGTAACAGGTTACAGGTTGCAGGGGCGAAATGTGATAGGATCAAGTATCAGATACTATTCATTAATCATCCAAGCTGCTGCACACATGTGGCCTGCATAAATTAAAAGGTTTGGGTTTATTCTAAAGGTAAAAGCGATCAAAACCTGCATGCAAGAACACCATGTAGAAAAAAATGGCTACCAGCAATATAATGAACATCTGCAGGGTTATTTAGATCTGCTCCTCAGGGGCCACAATCCTGCAGCGTATATGTCCAACCCTGCTTTTACACACCTGTCTATAATTTTCAGGTAATCCCACAGACCTTGATTAGCATGTTCAGGTGTTTTTGATTAATGTCCCTCTAGGAATGGATTTAAATAGCCCTGGTATAGGGCATCTACATATGTTTGTTTGTGTTAGGTGTTGATTGGGATGCAAGACGCAAATGCTCCGGACGTGGTCCTCAGTTGCCTGCGGTGAGGCAGAATCTTGTTGCCTCAGTCAAAGGGAGGGGATGTGTGTGGGGGGGAGGTGGGGTGAGCTCAAATCACCCACAAGCCATGCCAGATATTTTATTTGTCAGCACATCTATCTGTTCAAGCAGGGAACCAATAGCTGCAGAGGAAGTGTCCCCTCTGTCACAGAAACAGTTGGCACAGAAGCAACATATTACAGCATTATCCAACCCCCTCCCGGTCCCTTGGTCATTCGGTCCCTCCTTTGCTTCTCTCACTCGTCTGCAAGCTCTTTCAGCCATCAATAAAACCACAACCAATCGTGCCATGAACTGATTCTTGCTGCTGGCTGAAAACAGCAGAACATCTGTTTACACGACCATATCTTGCATTCACACAGAAAACACTTGGTATACTCCATTCATATAAGTTTCTTTGTTTTAAAGCAAGAATTGAATTCAGTTTGGCTTCAATATTTCCTCATATAGTCTTTCGGCATCCCTTTATCCTTTCTGCATTCTCTTTTTTTCCCCCTGGAATTAATCCTAGCTGTTTTCCCCTCTCTTTTCTTCTTCTATACCCAGTGACTCCTCCCTCTGTAGCTCTCATGCTCCCTCACTCACAGACGGACACACTTGAACACAAGCCCACATACATACACACACACACCCTCCTCCCCCATCGCTGCAGTGTATTTTGGAGCAAACAAGAGGGGAAATAGCACACCGACAATTATAAAAGGAGGAGAAAGCAATACAAACAACGAGTGCGTGTGAATGAGTGCATGTGTGAGGGGAGATCCATCCAGATCTGAGGATGTCAGTGATACAGTACTAAGGAGAAGGATTGTGCGCTCCCTCTTTTCCATCCAGGCGAGTGTTTGTCTGCAGTGTTGCTGGTCAATGGATGGCAAACTGTGAAATGGTAAGATAGCCCTTTCTTTTCTGACAGTGGGTTTTCTGCAAATAATTATTCATGTTTGAGATCAAGACTAGCCGCTCTGTTAGTGCCCTTGGGTTTGTTTTTGGCTTGGGAAGGTGAAAGTGAACGCATTTAGCATCGCTCAGCATCTGGACTAGCAGAATGGTATTTTTCCTCTATGTCCGTGAGGTGATGCTCAGATGATGCTTAACCAGCTCTCTGGAGTTCTGGATTGGATAGCTGACTGTTTGAGGACTGAAGATCTTACGTTTCTTGGCCATGTATCGTATCTAGTAATGCATGTAGGCAAACAATCAAATATTAGTGACTCTCATCTCTAATAGAACATGTTGCTAGGTGTAGCATGTTCATGCCACGCTCTGCTGGCTGGTGAATACAGGAGGAGCTGAATGAGGTGCACACCCCACCGAAACACAGAACCGCCGGTACTGTGGGCGGTGTAGCAAGCGCCCCACTTTGACATTCTACATTCGGTTGTACTCCTGTTAATCTTTGACTCCCAACACTCTAAAACAATGGCACGGTTACTCTCTATCGATCAGCGTGTGAGTGTATGCGAGAGGCATGCACACATGGGGTCGTGGTTCTCCCATGGACAAACCCACCTCACCCCGTTAGTGTCATATGAAGCATTTTTGCAGCAACTAAAATTCCAGGGATTGTTATTAAAACAGCAGAGGGTGGCGTAGCCTGGTGACAATGTGTGTGTTGTGTGTGAGGAAACCTCAGGGAGGGGTTAGGTGGCTGGGGTGGGGGGCATAATGGTGGACAGATAGTACGGCAGAGGGTGGAGGTTGATGTGGTACAAAGAGGAGAGAAAACTGAAATATTCTAAGAGGTCTTTTCAAGATCCCACCACAATGAGGGAATAAATGTACAGGGAGGCCTGCACATCCATAGAAGAAAAATCGTAATCTTATTAAGTGAGAATCGAGATCTTATTAAGTGATCTCTCCTGGACTGCATTAAATAGAAAGCAAATGGGGACTTTTCCTTAAAGAGATAATTCTGCAAAAAAAAAAAAAAAATATTTTATAAAAAAAATAGCAGAATGTTAGTGACTGGCAGTGTGGGGAAACAGTGTGGGGAAAAATGTCAACATTTAGCATAAAAATCTGTTCTCGTCTTCTTGTATTTCATGAATAAAAGTCATACAATACCAGTAATATTCAAGCACACAAACAACAACAACTACTGTTTAAACAATCACCACAATAAGCAGACAAAAGCACAGCATGTATATGCACTTATGTAATTTTAATTCCGATTTTCAGAAGGAAATTGTCATTATAACACATTAAGTGTTTTGGTTGTCAATATGGTTAGAATTGGGACTGAACCATATCACGTAAGTCTATTGAGGACCAAATGATTTTGTCTACGTAATATGCTAGACATTTCCGGAAAAAGAAACACATTTTTATAAATCTGGAGAAAAACATTTTAGTCACAGTTCAGCTAGGATAGGAACATTCTTGAGAGCAAAATGCCAAAATATACACGTTACTTTGAGAGTGAATACTTAAACAAGCATGAACTGTTTTTGGCACAACACAACTAGTTTGGCAACACACACCTCATCTGTGACCTTAAATGCACTGATAGCCAGCTGTTCATTAATTCTTTGGACAAATCTCACACATTTACTACAACAGTAATGAATTTCTGGTCTCTTTTCTGATTGTTTTGCATTGACCTTTATAATACATTTTTAATGGTTTGCATCCATCAGATCTGGTATATTAATAATTAGGAATGGTGATTTTCCATAACCCCAACATTCCTACAAACATGCTACCAGAACCTGCACTCAGGAAGCTGCAAGTCAGTCAGTTCTGTTACCTGTCTAGTTTAAAGGGATAGTGCACCAAAAAATGAAAACCTCGGTCCCCATTCACTTTCATTGGGTGGAAAAAGAACATTGTTAATGTTTGTGTTCCATCAAAGCAAAAGATTCATTATCAAAATCAAGTTCATTAATCATTAATGCTCTTTGTGTGCATTTACCAATAGTATGTAGGTAGGTTGTTTTAAGAATCACCTGTTGTGACAGTTGAATTAAGGCTGTTGAACTGAGTTTTATTTTAGTAAAGCACAGACTTTTTCACCTTACTGAAAGTGAAACTAGGTGTATGAGGAACTACATCAGATATTATAAATTAAACATTCCAAACCCTATTGAAGGTTTTGAAATTCTTTAATGACACATTCACAATCTCATCACATTAAATAATTAGAACATCTAACTATTCATTAGAATCCCATGTTTGGTGAGCAGTACGTTTTTCCCTTTAAGTGATATCATATTTAAAAAATGCGGCATGTGTGTTGTGCAAGACTTGACATAGATTGGCTGAAATTAGAGTACTGGGTGAAGTGAACTGAAAGGGCTTTTTCTGTGTGAACGCATGGAAAAGCCGACACTCTGACAAGTTTGGGGTCAGGAGGTGACGAGACCCTGTTTTAATGGAAACATGTGACAGAAGCTCTTTGTTGAACTGAAACAAATCATTAGCTATAATCAAGAGCTTAGCTTAAACGTAGAAGTGTGGAATTCTATACAATATAGATCATGTCCGGGGCTTAAGTTTGTTCAGAAGAAGAATAAATGTATGCAGTCTTGACCGGGAAGAGTAAATAATGCTGTTGATATAAATGTTTGCCCATAATGAATTACAGTACTGTATGTGTAACGGGCTTGAAATCTTGTTGAAATTATGTAAATTCAACAAACAGGCTTTTTCTAAGAAACAAAGTCTTGTCTGAGAATTGGACAATGCTATTCCCGTCTAAACTAGTCTCCCGGACAGGATATAGTCAAGGAGTACTTTAAGAATTTGTTCAGCATCTTCTAGTCCCATGGTGACTAAATTCAGATACTCCCTGATCAATATGACATCACTTTGGTTTATAACTGTAGCCTTAGAAAGACCAGAATCAGCTTGGAAAGATTTTTACAGATCTTTTACAATTTCTTTGTGAAAGCATTAAAAGTTCACCACAATCTTTCTCGGCATTTCAACATTAAAAACACATTTTCATTTATATGAACATGATAGGAACATTATTGTGACCTAATCACAATATCGGATATACATATATATATATATATATATATATATTCTATGTTCAACCCTAATTATAAGGATTTGCACTCTGCTATTGTACCTGAATCCTTTTTCAATTATATGTTCTTTATAAGAGAATTTTTTATTTTAGAAAACCACTGCATCACTAAATAAACACCATTATACCATTATAGATCCGGGAAAATATATGTTCTGTTTCTGAATCTTAGATACTTCAAAACTGATTTTAGCAGAACAAAGAACATAGTTAAAGTGGAGACAACAAATGGCACTTTGTCTTTGTAAAGTGTTTCGTGGGATGGAAACACAACCCATCTCACCATCTGGTGTAAATTCACTAAAGCCTCAAATATCCACAGTGCTACAATCCAAGATTTGGGTCCTAACAGAACTGTGGAGCTATCTATAACATTTAACAATGTCACCTCCCACTTGTGCAGTGTTTGTGTCTATATCATCTTAACATGTTTGATGACAACACCTTTATGTATGTTCATTTACAAAGTGATTTGGCTTAAAGCTGTGTTGTCATGACATCAGCAGCATGAATTGGATCCTACTACCAGGGCTGTAGTCTGGATCACATTTCTCCTGTTGGGTCGACTCAGCATTGATCTCTGTGTACAGTCATTGTTATCAGCAGAGTTTGTTGCATAGCACAGTTTTGCATATAACAGAATAGGCTTATAATGTTGCGTTGAGTGTACAGATGAAGGAAGTGGTTTTAGGTTCAAGAACTGAAATAAAAGGTTCTATTTAGCTGTGTTGTTTTTTTGGGAACAGTGTAATCCTGGACTTGTGCCAGTGATTTTCTGTGCTGATGAGAGATATTATGTTTTGTAATATATTTATGTAATTTTATTATTCCTTGAAAATCCAAAATCCCAAATTTAGTTTAAACCTGGAACTAAAAGTTTAAGGATCACAAACAAAACAAATGAAATGTGTCAAATAAAATAAATGTTATGACGCAAAACAAAAAAGAAATATTTAAGATTTGCTATTTCTAGGTCACTAATAAAAAATCTAATTTATGACATAGGGACAGGCTTACTTGCTTCCACAGAAGTTCTGGATGCTCTGGAATGTTTTTAAATCATGCTGGAATAACACTGATCATCAGGTTTTGCACAAAGTCTTTGTATAGACTTTTGAAATTATGTTGATAATGTAATCAGTAATGACAGTATTTGTACTGCATTGTGTTGCATCAGATGTTCAAACTTCACAGATATCAATTGTTACCTAAAATGTTAGGTAACTACCTAAAATGTTAGGTGTCCAAAGTAGTTGGACATTCCTTGTCAACTACCCATATTATGTTGTAGGGTTATATAGGTAGTTTAGAAATTCAAACAACTGGATTATTCAAATATCCGTGCCTTAGTTAAAATAGAAACTCTTTTACAAGTAGTGCATGCATGTGTGTTTAAAGATGTAAATGTGAATGAATGTGTTGAGCGATTTGAAAGAGGCATTCAGTACATTCATTGTTTAAGCATGGCTGTGTGCGCCGTCTGGCTCCATCACTCAGAAATGGCACTTGGCAGGAAGGGGGAGGAACGACCTGTTATCTAGGTCAGCAGGTACGGTAAGAGGACTCAGAGGTGTTTGTTTGTGTGTGCACACACCGGGGGATGTGTTTTACTTAGAAAACATCACATAATAATGTAATGCATCGTAATGACATGTCTGGTTTTAAAAATCCAGCATATCATTTTTATTTAGCTTAGGTTATCAAATTTAAGTAATCTCATTTTCTGCTTACATAAACCACATCCAACTTTTATGATGACATAAAGCAGATTGAGGTGTATCAGAGTTTGATGATCAGAGTGTGTTTTTTTCATACAGATTATACATACTAGAGCTTTATTCCACCTTGGTTTGAACTAAAGTATTGCTTTCACACTGACCTGTATAACACCCCATTAGAAATAAATCAGAAATTAGATTTCTTTATTACCCCAGCTGTACCTCAGCTACCTCATATGACGATATTGATTAAAGGAAGATCAATTTGAGGCTTTATTCATTAGCATAAAACTCAGATTTTGCTCCTGAGAAAGTGACTCACGTGTCTCTAGAGTTTCCAAAACATCTCAATATGTCTCAAATTGTGCTTAGATTTGCCAAGATGCCAAAGTCTGCAATGGAATGTAAGACATCTCTATATAAACTTAGATTTTATACACCCTGTTCTATCATTTGTGTCTCTTTTGGTTTATCCTAATAAATTTTATATGAACCATCTAAGAAGAAAAGTTGATCATTTAAATAAATCGTAATTGAGATTACCATTAAGCCCCCAAACCAGGAAAAGAAAACCACTCCTCAGTGTGTGTGTGTATTTGTGTGAGAGGGTGTAGATGAGCTAAGAGGTTCTCTTTCAGTTCTCATTACTCACAGAAAATCATTGTATGTGCTGCACAGCCATAACAGAGGTCATATGACTAAGAGGAGGTGGTGAGGTGCAACCACCCCTGAGCTCTGTTTCAGTCATATGACCACTATTATGGCCATCCAGCAGAATACAAAGATACTCCACAGACATAAAAGAATGTGGTTCTGTCTAACTTAGCTAAGACTGTCAAAGGAGAAAATAAAATATCAAAGCTAGTTAATGTTTAGATGGCCTTCAAAAAGATGCATCTCTGTTAGTATAAATACTTAAAGCAATTTCCTGGGTTCAGTGCAAGTTAAGCTATATTGACAGCATTTGGCATAACGTTGATTATCACAGAAAATAATTATGATTATTATTATATATTTGTTTTTAAAGCTGCAATCCATAACTTTTTTTTATTAAAAACAAAACAAAAATCAGTTATTGAGCAAGTTCATAACAGATCAGTGTATAAAACGGTCTCCTTACCTTACCCTGATTCACAATGGTAAGCTTATAATAATGATTTATAACTTGAGCTGTCAGGTCCAAGTTCCAGGAAAATCTCAGTTTGGCTTCATTTGACTTACATATGTAAAGTACGAATGAAACCTGCAATTTTATGTTTCAAACAGAGATGGCGATAGAGGGGCAGAAGTTTTTAAATTGCAGCTTTTAAAAGCAAAAGTTGTGTTCAAAGTAACGCATTAACAGTTAAAAATGGAATTTCGAAACATATACTCTGTTTCCAATGTACAGTAATAGAAGTTAAACATTATATTAACATGTTGCTAATGTTATAGAATTCATTTGATCTAGTTTAACTTTTTATGTAGAATCATTTTCGTGTAGTAACAAATCAACAGAAAAACTCAAGGGCCTTCACAATACTACATACTTCACATTTCTGCTTTTAAACTCTTGAAGTGCATAGCCCTGATAAAATATATTATAAGTGCATTACTGTAACCATGATATTTGCTTTTCAAGAAAACAGACATGAAGGGAGTGTCAAAATAATTTACTGTGGTAACTGACTAGCCCTCATAATCATCTATACCAGTTTTATGCTAATACTCCCCCGACGGTTTGTGTTTACAGTGAATAGCCAAGTCACACCCCAGCAAAGTGCAGCAGCTAGCCCTAGCACGGGGATAAACATCCCCTTCCTACAGAAACTTGCTGTAACCCAAAACAACTCATATCTTATCAGAGTCTGAATTTAAACATTACATACGACCGCAGCAGTGCTCATAGACAGATTAGCAACATGTCGTTGTTGAGTTTAATCAGACCTCTTATTGTATTTCTTTATTTGACAGTGACTGCAGTTCAGAGCTCATAGACTCAATCACTTTTCCTGGAGCAAAACCAGCTGAGAACCCCACAGAACTGAATTTTGTTCATCGTACAAATGTAATCAAAAAATGTTTTTAATATATAAAATATAAAAACATGTCAATCTATATTTTACGCAATGTGCATTTCTGGGTTATATTGTATATACATTTATGTGGCCTACATCGTTTACCCACCTAGTTCTGTTTCCCTTTTGTAAATGGCTCATTAGTGGTTCAGCTCTCAAATGTATGCACAAACATTCACAGCACACAGACATGCATTGTCAGGGCAGGCAGCCCATGTGACTAAAAACTCAAATTTTAATAGGGGGTAGGTCATGACCCTACCTCTCATGGGACCCTTTATGACCAAAACAGATCCACTATACAGTTGCCCACCATCAACAACGACTCCAACCAACTCAAAAGTCCTCTGTTTTTGGGCTGCTTCTGACTGAAACACTGCCACTCATTGTTTCTCATGATGTTTGGGCTGTGGTGTAACAAAGCGGTGTCTTTTCAGCATAACATCTAGGGTCGGTTTTGGGTCATGAACGCACAAAGCCTTGGACAAATGTGATTGTTTAAAGCTCATCGTGTGGTTTTCAAATGTTCATTTTTTAATGTATACAATCTCTTTATCGAAAACGGGATTATTTTGAACTTTCTTCTGAAGAAACCATTTGTTATCCCTTTGGTACAATTAGAAAGTAACAAAACATTTTGTGTGGGGCACAAATCTTTATATTAATTTATATTAAGAATAATTCATCCGAAAATGAAAATTCTCGTAATTCACTTACATTATCACACGTTGGTAATGTCAAATTGTAATGTTTTATCACAATGCATATGACAACTAGTCACGTGACACACAAGAACCAATGAAATTTGAATCATCAACATGTGCCACGTTTGAATTTAGCTTGCTGATATGTTTGTTTACATGAATTGCTTTCTTTTTAAAAAGTATTGTTTTGCTTTAGAAGACATTTATTAACCCACCGAAGTTATATGGATTTCTTCCTATAGTTCACCAGAATGTGTTATAAAGGTGCATGCAAAATACAATGCAATATAACAGCAGTGTAACATTTTGGACACATTACAATGTTTTGAAAACAGGCTATTGATTGTTTGCAAATGTTGGTAAGTTAGTAGTTAGTTATTCCCAAACAAAGTATGAGACATGTAGCCTACCTAATGTAGACATAAATCATGCTTTGAATTCCAGGGATTTGTTAACTGAGAAGAACATAGACCTCTGCAGATTTTAGGGATTAATCAGGATGAATAATGACTTCCTGATAACCTGACAGGGCATCTCCTCATTCATTCTCATAAAGCTTCGTCCCAGTTCCTTATTTCATTCTTTTTCACCTCAGGTTGCTCTTTGGCATAATTAAAATCTTTTAACCGCTATTACTTACAGTAAAGGGCCTCAACATCTCATTCATCTTTGTCTCCTTTCAAGCTTTTCTTAGAAGGGCTGGATATGACTTCCGTCCAATCACCTTTCTCTTGGTCCCATATCTTGTCATTGTGAAATGAATAGGAAATTAAGCGGAAGCTTGATGTAGAAAAGGCATGAATGAATTTAAGAATAGGTTGTACCGGTAACCCATCAGGGCTAAACAATTTAAATAATGCTATGTGGGTCACGTCAGATATCTTGACTAGGGAAGCATTTAAATGCAGAATGATGAATATCTCACAGTCTGTGACGTACATATATCTGTACACTGTACACCACCAATGAGTCAGAACCCGAGATAAAGAGAGCTAATACCTCTCTGAATTGAAACACTGAGTTAGCCATCATTTTATTCTGGCTGAAATATATTCCACAACTGTCTAGTGCAGCTGTCAGTACCGGAGGGTCAAACCTGTCACTGTGATATTCTGAACATCAGTTCACATCCAGCGCTGTTGTTTTCGCTGGATGAGTGTGTTTTTGTAGTTGAGGTTTAGAGATTGTTTGAAAATGTTTCCTTGGTTGCAATCTGTGTTTAAAATCTGAAAAAAAAAACACAAGACCATTAGATCTCACTTCCATCACAACGTTTCAAAACAAAGAGACTGTTAGCAGATGGGAACTGACGTTAATCAAAATTGCAGAGTCAACAAAGATTTGACCAGCTATATATTTCCAAGAAGACTGTGAGTATAAACCTTTCACATATGTATCAGACCAGGGGCATAGATTTAGGGTGGACGGAGGGGATGTGTCCCCACCAATATCCTCCGACCATTGAAATGTCCCCACCAATAATTAAAAAAACAAAATCGCGCTGTCAACATTAACCTAGACACGCAGAAAGGGATAAATCACATTCTCTCCTTGAGTCCTCCCGCTCAAAACACATATGAACATTTTGATTGGCTGTGCCTTTCCCTGCTATCATGTGAGAGGCTATGGCTGCGTTCAGATACAAGCAGCACCAAATGCAGTGGATTTTTTTTCCCGTGCAAGAAGGTGTGTTGGGTGACATACATGTGAGGATGGCGGCAGCAAAAAAAGAAGCTGGACATAAGGAGCTTTTTTTCAAAGAAAAGTGTAAGTCACTTCAAGTTCGCTAGTGAATCCATCAAAGTCCATCAAAGTAACGACAACAGTGAACGTTAATGCTAGTGTTTTTTTTTACCGCTTTGACGCACATTCATTATAGCAGGGCAGGCTATAGTCTGTGAATACGGACTTAAAACTAACAGCAGATTAAACAGCTAAATGTAAAA